>FAPJ01005974.1:0-11228 GCA_001485985.1 Heliconius ethilla aerotome | reverse complement strand
CCGCAGGCGGGCCGCTAGTATATTATAAAATAGCAAAAGACATATGAAAAATGGTTGATATTTAATTTAATAAATAGGTAATTTATCAAGGGCTCAAAGTATGCTGCAAAATCGACTGTTTGTGGGTTCGATCCCCACTCGGGGAAAAGAAATATTTATTTAAAATGTATACTTCTTTGCTCTGGTATCAAGACAAAGCGCGGCGTTGAGTCCCGCCAGTCAACACGCAATACCTCCAGAATTTAGGACAAATGGGGAACGAAGGTTCCCTCTGACTGCACTGCTGTGTGCGGGATACATAGAGCGTGAAGCTGATAAATAGATAACATTATATAACAGCATCAATAAAAAAAGAAATAAACTCGCGAAACATTCTCAAAATAGCCATTTTCCATACTTATTTGGTAGATAAAAGCAATTCTAAAGCGCATCTCTCGAACATTTATCTTAACATTAAGTACATGAGCTATTGACACAGTTGCAGGCCCGCAGTACACGGGTGGAGACGGGCGCCGCGGGCAAGCTGCCAGTGAGGATGTGGATGGCGTTATTTAAGATATTTGCTTGTTTTTTATAATAAAATGTGTTTTCGTTTTAATTATAACTTTATTGTTCTTATAATATTCTTATATTAATGATAATTTGAAGGTTAGTAAAGGAAACGGTTAATGCTTTTTCAATTATTTTTTATTACGTAATATACAATTTATCAAAATAATTGGATAAAGAAAAAATATCTATAAATATAAAACTAGCAATAACTCGAGAGAGAAAAAGCTTAGCTTAGCTTCACACTTTATCCGCCAACCTAGTGTGACACTTCCGTGCCCCAATTTCCGCTAAATTCTGGAGGCAGTGCGTGATGAGTGGCGGAACTCAACGCCGCGATTTCGCCTCGGCACCAGAGCGAAGAAATTAAATATTAAATATTTTACTTCCCCGTATGGAAATCGAACCAACAATCTGCCTACAAAAGACAAAAGAGGCAAAATGATTTTTCAGTTTCCATACTATGTTCTTTTTATGTATATTCTTTCTTTTTATGCCGCAAGCCTATATACAGATAGACTTACATAAATAATTAATATTTCATACATAATCAACAAGTAGATTTACATTCATACAAAGTAATTCAACTGTATGAGTCACCCACGAATCAATAATACCGCAATTAACGTACAAGTTCGACCAAGAGGGCGAGCTAACCCGACTACATTATTACGGCAGCACGTTATTACAAATACAATATATGTATGTATTTGTTTAATTATTTGTATGTGATTTTGTATATGTTTACATATTTTTTTTGTATGAAATATTCAAATTTCTTTATTTCCTTGCTCTAGTTACACGGTGTTGAGTTCTGCCACTTGCGTATTAAGTCTGAATTTTCTGCCTTCAGAATTTTCTCCACTTTCCGTTGTAAGTAAAAACGAGAATGAGTGATCATTGGGTTTTTTAATAGATAATAGGAAAGAAATTGGATTAACTAATTGGGTGAGAGAAATACGGCTAACTGTAAAGAGAAATTAGCGAACTGTATAGACAGATAAAGAAAGCTTCCGAACAACAGAGAACAGGAATAAAGCGCCAGAATGTGCCAAAGTAAGAAAATAGAGTGGCCAAATATACAAATGAATCAGTATCGATTCGCTATCTAAAAATAATGGTGGTAGATTTGTTAAGTAATTCTTACAAAAAAATCAGCTTCACGCTTTATCCCGCGCACAACAGGGATGGTAGATGGAACCTCGTATTAAGTACTACGTTCCCTATTTTCCGCCAAAAACTGGAAGCATTTGCGTGTTGAGAGGCGGAACTCAACGCCGCGCTTTCCCTCGACACCAGATTGAAGAAATGGAAATATTTAAATATTGCATTTCCTCGAATGGACACATAGTTGTACCCGTACTGACGACTGGACTCGTTGTAATGTTATCATTTAAATTAAATATAAATAACACAGCTATATCGAAAACTATTAATTTCTTTACCTTATCAATGGGCGTCATCATGTTGCACTCGAGTCTCAAAAAGGAAACGGAAATGATAATAAAACACATAATAATAATAGTCACTGCCAAGTTTCTCTTGTGCGTCTTGTTTAAGATACAACAATAGTTATGTCTGTCTGTTCAAACAAGTTATTTGAATAGTTCAGTTAGCATCTCTTACTAATTAACGAATGAACGTTACGCAATTTATTCGCTTGTTACATAAATTTATAATGGAACTATGGTAGCATATTATATGGCTACGTATATACGGAATATACATAAGTGATATTTGCGCTGTGACTCGTAGCCAGAGCGAAAAATGAAAATATTCATCGGGGTTATTAATATTATATATATATATATATATATCAATATCATTGGGGTTTCGAACCCCAAATCTCCACGACGTTTTAAGTAGATCTAGTAAAAGCAAGCTATTTAAAAAAATTTTTTAGAAAATTAGGTTTTTTTAAGTAAAAATGTTTAAAGCACATTATTTGGCAGGCTATTCGTATGTAATAAAAAAATAAAATACAAAAGTAAAATACCTGCCGTTTCTTTATAAAAAAATCGATACAAACAACATAAAGCTCGTGGGAAGTATCTAATCACTTTGTCTATTTGTCAAGCCCGCTGGAGGTTCCTCGCACAAAACTTTATACTTTTGTTTGAATTCGTGAGAACTCGATATTGATTTTATCTTTCTGCACTTGCACTTTAACCTACTTTACCAAGATCCTTGATTTTTACCTCTTAAGAGAAGTCACCTCATACCTATGACCCTTATATATTTTTTTCCTCATGTCAACAAAAAAGCAAGAGTTAGACGTGACTTTAATAGATCTGCTTGTCTGTCTGTAGCAAAATAGCTCAGAAACGAATAATTTTTATCCATTTTTGTGTTTGAAAAGTGATTGTTTTGTTTAAATGCAGTGTTTCGTAAAATATTCAACTCTTCACCAACTTACGGCAGTATTTGGATTCATTAAATATAATTTTTGTTGAAAAAATTAAAATTTTCTATGGTTATTGTAAGCTACATTTATATAAATGGAACTTTATAAATGTCCATAAGAGCACAATTCGCTTTAATTTTCTTTTTTAGGTACTTTGTGAAGGAAAATTTTTTGTGATACTCAAAATTATTTATGACTTATGGCCACCACTCAGCTGCTAAATATTAGTAAAAATAAATTCAGAATGCGGTATATGATGATGATATGATGTAACCATAAAATACAAATGGAAATGGATGAAAATATAGGCACAATAGGGGGTCCCCCTATATTCGTTCTGTAACATAGTATCGCTAGCTGGTGAGACAAGTACGGCGTTCAGTTTCGCTTTCTAACTTACTTTCTTTAGACAAATGTGGAAGTTTTTACACATATAACGTATAGGTGTTTAATTAAAACTACATCAATAATTTCACAACCATATAAGTAAGTTAACTTTTAGTTCAACACAAATCAATTTCTAATTAAGCAATTCGAAACTAACGAACGCTCAAGGCAGCCATTAATAATTTTGTGTTTTCGCCAGTGTTAATGCCGGCTCTTTACCCAGGACCCAGGGGACGCGAGGAGCCAAAGTTGGCAAAATGTCAAACTTGCCGGCAAAATTTCACTGTGACCTTAGAAATATTCCTAATGAATTATGGAAATATTTCCCAAGGAAATTGCTAATATTAAATTGATATAACGTTACAAAGATTTAGGTGAATATAAATAATAACACTTAATTAAAGTAAACAGTGATTTACAACGCGAAGTGATAGGTTCAATTCCGTAAAGTATTTTTTTTTTGTGCTATTCATATTAATTTATTTTTTGTATAAATTGGGTTTCACCATTAATGACAAGGACTATCTTATATAATTCAGAGGCCAGTTCTGGCACAGCGGCACAAGTGTGTGGGTTCGATCACCACACGAGGAAATTTAATATTTAATATTTACATTTCTTGTCTCGGGTCTCCGCTGAATTCTGGCGGCATTGCGTGTTGAATGGCACGCCACGCACTGCCCCAACACCAGAGCGAAAAAATTAAAATATTTAATTTCCTTGAGTGGGAATCAAATCCACAACCTGTCGCGTTTACACTCATACGCTTGTGCCGCTGCGCCACGACTGGCATCTAAATACAATATTCCATAATATCTATGCCTAAAATCCCAATTCTTGAACTTATAACAATAACTCGATGTTAAATAAAACCACTATCTTTTACCAACCAACTTATAGCTTATTTACAATGCTTGTCTACCCGTAGGACCCCGCCCAGGGAACATGACGGGATACATTGGTAAAACTTTACGGTTTTCAACGATAGATTTTTTTTTAAATTAACTAAAACTACTAATATAATGCTTGTATTTTATAATAGTGAAATATTTTTTTTATTTATTATTTTTATATTGTGAACTTGATTCTATTTCTGTTTTAGCAATGGATTTGAATAGATGTATATAAGTCCTTAATTTACTACAAAAGGACTAAAGATATTTTGGGAGGATACGTAACTTGAGCGACATCTTACACTTCTTATAAAGAAAAAGGTAAAACATACAAATAGTGCTTTAAGTTAACTATAGATGGCATTAATTTTAAAAAAAGATCTTAATTTCATAACTTACTGATGTTTTGTTATTTCTATAAATAAAACACACATCTAATCATAATAACAAAAAAAAACAAAATAAAACAATATCTTTATAAAATATTTTTTTTATTGACACTCCTATATTAAGAGAACTACTTGATTCACAATATTCATTATACATATAAAAAAATCTAAATTATTTAACAAAAGATAATTAACACTTATAAACTAATAGCTAACATTCAGTACTTAAACTTTAATTGTATTTTTTCTTTTATTTCTACTTAATTTAGACTTAAAGCCAAAATTTTAAAATGTGTTACGTATTTTTAACAAAAATATTAAATATTAATATTCTACTGCAAAGTGTATCATAATAAAAAAATAGAAAATAATAAAGATATTTTTTGAGTTTTGACTCTATGAACACAATTATAATATATTAAGAAAATATATTATATTGCCTGAAGTATCGTTATAATAAGTATACAAACACAATTCTTTACTTTGTTTAAAATTACACTTTCCTTTAGTATAAACCACATACTCGATTTGCAGGGACCGCTTTGTCTGAAAAACATAACATGTATATATAAAAAAAATTTTTCGAGCAAATTAGCAAAAGGTTAAATTTTATTATTAATGTTTTTCATTTAGCAAGGTAAAAGGAAAGAGTAACGAAACTCATCGCCACGCTTTGTCTTACCAGAGCGAAGAAATGAGAATAATTTATAGATATTCTATTCTTATTTTTTAAACTAAACATTAAAGTTAAAATGTAATTTACCTATCATTTTAGGATATGGCAAATTCAAATTATCCATTATATCAATAAACTCATTCAATGATTTTGTCAATCTTGGATTATATTTCTTTTCTTCTCCCACAGTAGTTGCAGTTTGTCCTCTATAATCGTGAGCCGGGTATAATATATAGAAATCTGGTAAAGTAAATATTTTACTATGAACCGAATTGTATAATGTTTCTGAAGAACCTTCCTGAAAGTCTGTTCTGCCACATCCTCTTATTAAGAGAGTGTCTCCTGTGAAGGCTATACCCTGAAATTTATATATTATAAATAAATAAGTAAGTATTAGCATTTTTTTATAGCTTAGTTGTATCCCGCATATAGCAGGATAGCCATACGAACCTAGTGATAAAACATCCCGTTCCCCACTTTCCGTATAATTTTCCAGATGTGTTGAATGGTGGAATGCAACTCCGCGTTTTATTGTTACCAAAGTAAGGAAGTCAAAATAATTCATTCCTCCAAGTACGATTCGCATCCACAACCGTCGGGTTTAACAGGGTAGACAGAGGGAACCTGGTTTAAACACACTCCGTTTCCATACACAAGACACACTTCTGTTTCCCACTTTCCCCCGCATTCTAAAGAAATTGCGTTACAAGGTCGAGGAAATGAAAATATTTCATTTTCCTAGAATGAAAATTGAGCCCAAGACTTCTAGCGTATACTCACACACTTGTGCCACAACTGGCTTCTTACCTCTCATCAGATATCCAAGCCTAAAATATATATTAAAACAAAACTCACTTGTTCATGACATATATATGTTAAACAACCATTAGTATGTCCGGGGGTTGAAGTAGCTAGTAACTGCTTGGATCCAAATTTTATTATATCTCCATCCACTAAATGTATATCAGCTTTAGCCCCTGATGCCTTGCCGATTACACTTTTTGTATTGGGTATTAGAGATTTTAGTTTTCCCGTACCGGTTATATGGTCAGCATGCATATGTGTATTCACTGGAATTAAGCAATGATTATATTTGCATTAATACTTATGATGTTTGAATGTAGGAGGGGAAGCAGAAGAAGCCTCGTGTTAAGACACTTTGCTCCCCACTTTCCGAATTCTGGATGTCAATTGGGTGTATAATATATTAATATTTACATTGGTAGATAGAGAGAGAGAATTCCTTTTAATCTTACATCTTTGTCATATATTTTGTGTGAGTGGGTAAATAAAAATATTCAATGTTCCTCAGTAGGTATTGAACCAACTATCATCGTATTTGCACAGACACCGCTTACACATATAAATTTTGAAATTTATTGACAACTTTGTTTCTTCACTATATGGCGATAAGGCTATAATAGTCTATTGTTTCTAAGTTCATCATACAACATTTTATTATTTATGAATTTTATGATCTATAAATAAATAATAGTTGTATTCACAAATACACTGTTATGAAACATTGTATGAGAAAATTGAAAACAGTTTATTACTTCTGTTATTTTACTACTTGTTATATTTACTTTAAAATGAAAATGATTTGCTAATATCATTTTTTCAATATATTTTTGCTTAACTAATAAATTATTACACTATATGTATTGTGGAATCTACCACATCAGCAAACTCAACACTTTCTCTAACAATTATAGGTAAGCAAGAAATTAAATAATAGCACAGGTCTGGATTCTATCCACACCAGGGGAATTTGATTTTATTTCTTTGCTCTGGTTGATTCAGACAATACCTGGCAATAACAAACTGCAGATAAAAGAGAAAAGATTTATAAATACCTCTTAAATTATTGACTTAGGTAGCAAAACAGAAGTTATTGTAACTTACTTGCATAAACCAAATTGAAACCAAGCTCTTTTATTAAATTGGCATCTCTTTCTGCATGTTCTAAAACTGGATCTATTAAAACTGCTTCCTTTGAATTTAAATCTCCTAATATATATGTGTATGTACTACTCACTGTGTCAAAGAGCTGAAATTTATATTAAAAAAACTATTATTAAAAATAATAAACTAATATGAATGATTATTAGGAAAATATTTCGTTAAAATAGATTAAGTTGCATGAAATATACAGCATATTTGCATTAGTCTATTATTTAATTAAAGCAAATAGTAACTATTGTCAATGTGAGTAAACAATGAAAAGTAAAGAAAAAAATGTTCAAGACCTATACTTTATTTCTAGTTCACTTTTTATCTTGCATTTAAAAGGATAAACAGAAAAACAAAAGTATCAATATACTATTCTCTCCATGTGAGATTTCCTCCGCATTGAGCAATAGAACTCAATACCATGCTCATTCTGGCAGAGAAATAAAAATAAACTTCCTAAGTGGGACATGAATCCGCAACTCACAACTCACTTCATTACACCATATATTACATAAAATTTCTTTATAGAAAATCATACCAAATTTATTTGTTTTAAACAGATAATAAAATTATACTTCATTTAGCTTGTAAAGTTTGAGGTGCACTTTTATATTATAACTAAGAAATTCTACCTGTCTAAAAAAGAAATTTGATCCTTTCTGCAATCCAGTAGAAAACCTCCGAACTTTTCCTACATTGCAGGTCAAAGCAGTAACCTTCACAATTTTAAATGAAAGCTTTAGAATCATTCTGGAAAATAATAAAATAGATTCACTTTAAATTGTATGTGGCTATGTGAATGACAAAGTACACAGTCGGTTGTTTGCTAACTCAAGTGATCTTACTCTATTAACACATCTATGCTATATACAAGTAAAAAGGTTCATATATCTTCTTAATAAAGCAAATAAATTTACTAATATAATTAAATCTTGGGTTTCCATGAATATTACACATTTTAAATGAAACAAACCGAATTAATTGCGTATATTTAGTTATTTATTATACATTTATGGAAACCGTTTAGTAATATATATTTTTTAAGCTTTACATCCTTATAAAGATATGCAAAGCAAACAGAGTGCCAGAATAAATGATGAAAATACTCACTTGATAAATGTCTTAGCAACTATAATTATTTTTATGTATTGATGTAATATTTCAGTAATCAACACTTTGATAACGTTCTGATTAGATATAAAAATAAATATTTTATATAACAACAAGCTCTCAATACAAAAATAAATAAAGTATTTTCTCGGATATATATTTAAAAAGGGCTTAAATTTTAATATGCATTTATATACTTTACAAATTTATTACATAAACTATTAATTTTATATCACAGTTATCAAATTACGAATATTGTTTTTAAATATTGTGATAAAGACTACAAAGGACAAATTTTGTTATTGTTATGACTTAAAGTCTTGAATTCTGTCATCGTGTGTTGCTATCATTTGTATGCACAGATTATAATGAAAAAAATCATTAATTAACCCCCGTACATACATATACCGAAAAATTAATCAAATGTTATAAATATGTATATTCTTTTAACAGATTTTATTTACAAAAATGGTTTATTCCTAGTGTTAATAATAGTTTATATTTTTTACAACCTAAAACCTTGCTTCACTATTAAGAGATGTCGTATTTATGTATCGTATGTCTTTTCTGACTCAACATTTTACGGCCAGTTATAACTGGCTGTAAAATGTAATTTGACTTATCATTGTCACAGAAAGAGTAATTTAAAATAAATTCAAAGTTACAATGTGAATAGACGTAAATTATGGTTTAAAAAATTAATAGTTTTATAAGAATTCACTATATGAGATAATCAAGATTGGTTAGTAAACAAATATTATAAAAATTGATAAATAATTATGAATACTTTGATAACTTAATTTAATTTAAGAGTGTCCTTTTAAAACCATTTCTTTTAATATAATACCTATCACTTATCAATAAATTATACACTTTACATAATTTTCATCTGGTAACGTCACTGACCTCGTCCATCCCCCCTACAAGTCAATATTTGCATTCACGCACACATATACCATATGGCTAGATAGTGTGCGTGAAAACTGGTATTGCTGGCGTCCCGCGTCTGTGCAATTCACGGGGACATGTATTGATGTAAACATTCTCTTGTCACATTTCAGAGCGTTTAGAGGAACGTATGGAAAATCCTTAAGACGAATCTTAATGAAAATGTAAACAGCTGATGCTATAAATTAATTGGTTTTAATTTTTTTGTTTGTGATAAGTGACCACGATTCGGGTTTTTTGCCAATATTTGAACAGTATTTGCTAAATAATAGTGCGATATCCTTTGTTTACAAGTGCTCTGGTTTCTGTTTATAATATTTACCACAAACGTTGTTTATTTGCATTGTTATGCAATTTTGTAAATAATATATTTTTTTAAATTCAAAACTCGAAATTTAGTATATAAATGAATAAGCAGCGGCGGTAAAAGAAACTGTAAGTACATCTTTTCCTTTTTTTTCTCTATTAATTTTGGTCTTGATGACTTTTAAAATAATATAATTATGATAGTATAGCGTCAGTGTAATTACTACATAATTATTTAAAAAATTGTTATAACATTTTGGTATTCCTCAAAAGTAATAAAAACTTAGTAGGTATGATTTTTTTTTCATACAATTTCCTCCTTTGAAAACTTGTAGAGTAGGTAAATGATTTCTCATTAATAAATTTTTTTCATTCATTAATAAATATGTAGGCAGTTAACATTTTTTTTTTATTTTGAATTTAGAACACTATGTTGTATTCTAAATCTGAAACAATAAAATGTGTTTTAAAACGTGTTTTCCTTAGAATTACATTATATTGCGATGCGTAATATCTAAGATAGCGCTACCTTTTGTCTCTACTATTATGTATAATACATATTTAAGTATTAACAAGTTGGCCTTAATTTTTTAAACGATTAAAGTGCCGGAAAACAGATCACTTAAAAACAATTTTTTATATACAAAATCTTCAAAATATACAGGTAATTTTTTCAAAGTTAAAAATACTTTTTTCATACATTTCAATTGTGCACCTATACAAATAGAAGTGGCAATAAAGCTTGTCAAGCTGTATCGATTTCGACCGTGACCTAGTTATCCACTTCCCTAAACAAATTAAAAAGTACGTTTTGTTTTTTTTTATTTATTACTAACACAAAGATTAGCCAAAATTAAATATAACATTTCAATTTTGACGCGCAAAGCGTAAAATCCCGCTCATTTCATAATACTTGTTCAGAAATAGAGAGCCGTCCTTGTCGATCTATAGTTTCGAGCGAAACACGGTTTACCACAGCCGCTCAATAGTTAATCGTCGTGATCTCATTGTTTTACAGATAATCTTAGGTTTCGCGGTTTGTAATTAGAATGTCAATTTATTTTTAATGTCTCTGGATTTATTATTACCTAGCATAGCATTTACTATACTCGTATATTTGCTAATGGAACCTGTAGGATGTCCATATTGTTTGGATTTTTTGTTTTTACCTTTAAAAAGTATTATTGAAGACAGTCGTGGTGCTTAGACATAAGTGTGTGTACAGTCGGTACACGCGACAGGTTATGGGTTTGTTTCCTACTCGAGGAAATGAATTATTTAATATTTTCATTTTCCTCGTTTTGGTGGGTAACGCGGCAAAGCGAATCACTGAGCTTTCCCACACAACATGCTATGGCTCAAGAATCCGGTGGAAATTGGAAAACAGAAGTGTCTTAATGGGAAATGCAGTGAGTGACTTATCGCTAGGTTCCCAGGTTCCCTTTGTCGTGTTAGGTAGGCAGGTTAGGTTTTGTGCTTAGACATATTCGTGCCTACATATTTACTGGACAAAAGCTATCTAAATAGATATTTAATAATATAAAATAGAAGCGGACGCGCGCAGCTTCGCCCGCTTATTTGCACTCTTAAGGGTGAATTAAAATAAACCACGA
>FAPJ01005926.1:0-11237 GCA_001485985.1 Heliconius ethilla aerotome | reverse complement strand
ATCTTTATATAATTATTTTTCAATTTTTAGTTCGTTGTTAGAAGTCGGTTTTTGTTTTTGTTAAAAATTAATTTATGTATAGTTGGGGATGCCTGTAAGATATCACCTCTATTGATAAGAATTACACCAAAATTTTGCCTTTATTTTTCTTTTTCAACCCCCTAGTGAAAAGATCTTAAAAGTTTGTCGTGATGTCTGTCTGTCTGTACGTCTATCTGAGGCAACGTAGCTCTTAAATTAATGAACTGATTTGAGTGAGGTTTTTTTAATCAAAATCAAAGATTACATTTAGAGCATTTATTAAGAAACATATGTATATATATTTTGAAAACATACAAAAAATTTTACGTAAGGGAACTCAAACTCGCGCCTTTTGGTTACCCGTTCAAGCCTAAGCCACTACACCATACGTTCTAGTTTCATTGAAATTTCACAGGACAGTTGTGGCGCACGAGCACAAGTAGTTGTGGGTGGTTCCACTCGAGGACAGGAATTGTTTAATATTTTCATTTCTTCTACCAGAGCGGGAGAACGAGACAAAGCGCGACATTGAGTTCCGCCACACAACACGCAATGCCTCCAAAATTCGGTAAAAAATGGACAACAGAAGCGTCTTAATGGGAACAGAGTCTCTTAATACTTGGTTCCCAAATTCCCTCTGCCTCTAGCGTTAAGCTAAAAAAAAATTAAAAAGTTAAATTTCGATCATCTACATAATATGATAAACACTACATATCTTGACCTATCCCAAATCAATCGTACGATCATATAAATATATTATTTAAATAGCTTTCATCCTGTGAGTGCATAGCAACAGATGAACAGACGACCTCTAAATACAAGTCATCGAACTTTTAAAATATTACCTAAATCGGTAAACGTCCCTGCACACACCGCAGAACACGCATGCATTTCACTGGAACCCAATTTTATGCATATCTAACTCGAATATAATTGACTAGCTCTCTCCTGCGGCTTCGCCCGCGTGGTCACATGGAAATAATTGAGAGTTGTGTTTGACAAATTCTATATGCTTCGGGTAATTCTGATCTATTATTATATTGAAACAATTAATGTGATGTGAATTTCTGATATTAGGGCATTCAATCACATAAATTCTTCAGTTTATTCTAGATATACAATTATAGATTTGTTCAGACGTTGATTTTAAGTTACAATTTTTTACAGTATTAGCCATATATTCGACAAAAGGCAATATTGAATGTACATAATTAATAACTTCTATATAAAGAAGAAGAAGAAAAAACGATATCAAAACACGCCAACAGATTCTAATTTACAAAAAATAGTTTTAATATATACAAAAATGAATTTATTTCTTCACCAAACAAGTAACACTAAAGGAATTTGAGTTTACATTCTTGTATCGCTACCATGCATGCCTTATAACGAGACCGCCTCGAGCTGTCTAGTTTATATCGAATTATTAAAATTTAGTAAACTTTAATTTAGTACTATAATTTAAAGTTTACTAAATTTTGATAGGTTATAATCGTCTGTTTAAATTCCCAAAGTCATGCAAAGAAGGCGCATTTACATTGTAAAACAATTTTATTTTTGGTTTTATTTATGTTTCGCCTATCTCCGGCAGGTACGATATGGAGAGAAAATCTAGTGGTAAAACCCTCCGTTATTCATTTTTCTATTAGTTTTATATAACGAAGTAAGTATAAGTGGATTTTTGATCAATTTGCCAGAGATTCAAAAGTAACTAAATTTGTGAATATTTTTTTATATGTTGTTTTTACATTCTTCTTGTCAATTTATTCTAATTGAGGTATTACAGACAGTTTTTAGTGGAACCCGACGCTTTACGTTCGTATTTCGCATGAAAAAAACATATTTCCTCAAATTGGCAGTGATTGAATCAACAACCAAGCGTCATCAACCACTAAATCACAAGCCTCACAACATAAAAACACACAGAAACATAAACAAACACTCATGCCCACCAATCCATTATACCATCTATCTGTAGGAAAGTCTGGACACTGGATTTAGACATAACAGAAAAGAGGAAAAAAGAAATGAACAAATGGCAACATTTACTGTCTTCAGACGGAATGGATATTGCGATGCGCTTATCGTATCTCCATGTGGGGATGAACAAAAGATCGTATTGATTTCGCCGACTGTTGCCTATTTGTGGAATTAGTGTGCGCTCTTGCGAATTTTTATTAAAAATATATGAAGGATAATATATATTTTTTTACTTTCACTCTGTATGGGAACATAGTGTTAAAACACTCCGTTGCCACTAAGACGCTTCCATTATTCACCTTCCACCGAATTCTGAGGCGTTGCGTGGAACTCATTGTCGCGCTTCGCTCCGTTACTAGAGGAAGGAAACGAAAATATATATTTTTTTCCTCGAATGGGAATGGAATCTACACCCGTCTCGTTTACAGTGACATGCTTGTGCCTCTGCGCCACGACGGCTCTATACGCATCATCATTAATAACACAATATAAAACCATACAAAAAAAAAACAAAACAAATACACTAAAAGTGGCACAACATTTGATCGAACGTACAACAAGCGTCTGCACACGTCGGTCATTTAAAAATAATTCTGCGGGGTTGCCTCTCTCATATAACTGTTTAAGGAGTTGCTTCACCAAAACGGGAGAGGCAAAAAATCCAAAGGCAAAGGAAACCCGAACACGATAAAAAGTCAGACGTAGTAGAATTCTTACTACGAGTGTAAACAAACTGGTTGGCGTACGGTCCAACTTTACTGTATAGGTATAGGTAGTGTTGTTTTAGCTTCACGCTTTATCCTGCTTATACGTAGTAGGGGACGGAGGGAACCTATTGTTAGGTTACTTTGTTCCCCATTTTTAAGCTAATTACCGATACATTGAGTTGAGTGAGCCTGTTGAGTGGCGGAGCTCTAGCGCGAGCTTTTTCTTCTTACCAGAGCGATGAAATAAAAATAATTGACTCTCCCAAGCGAGAATCAAATCCATTGCCCATAGCTGTCATGTTTACATTTACCCGCTGCGCCTCTGCACCACGACGACATCATATTTTTTTTGGAAAAAGCGAATACATACATGTTATGTCATTCGATTTTCACAGATCTGAATTATTATTAAATATTTTTTCAAAGAAGCGGAGTAAACTGTAGATGCAATGCACAAAGAAATATGTTGAATACAAAAACTCAAAATAACGTAGCGTCGCTCTACTCCAGCGTCAAGCATAACTTTAAATGCCATCCTGAAGAAGAATTCAAATTCAATTCAAAACAATGCTAATTAGCCGCCTTAAAGAGACCTTAATTTTTCCACTAACTAAAACAAAATCACCATCATGCAAATTGTACGAAATAACCCACCGGTATGCTCATTCCACCAATTTCAATCGAAATATGTTAAAAAAAACACTAAATACTAATACCTTGCTGTTCGCGTTTGAAATTCTCAAATCGACTTATCGTATCTTCGATTTAACCATTACCCAAATTGGCTAACAGAGTATGCTTATTAACATTTGGATAACTTTTTGTGGGGTGGAATGTACGCCGCGTTTGGATTAGAACTGGGGACGTGGAACAACCAACATATGTATATGGAGGATAATATATTCTGGCGCAGTTGAAAGGTATTGTTTGAATACATGTGATGGTTGAAGGTTTGATTTATACTTAGAGAATACTTCACGCTTTTTCTCGTACATAGCAGGGACCTAGGGCCTAGTGTTCACTTCCGTTCCTCACTTTCCACCGAATTCTAAAAGTATTGTTAAGTGTCGGAACGGTGACATAAGAGAAATGTTTTTATTGAAATAAATAAATAATAATTTCGTAGACAAAGTATTGCTGTGTATGGACACAAGGTTTCGTCTGCCTTTCCTTTTATATGAGAGCCATACGAGATACAGTGTAAGCTTTAAAGAAGTCAATAATTCTAACAATAAATGAATGTGATATTTTCTTTCATTTCAAATAAATGCAAGGCACTAATTTCACGGCGTGTAAGTAGTAAATTATAAAAGAATATTGTTGCCAATTCCTGTAAAAAGCTTAGGGAGAATTCATTTGGCAGATTGAATTGAATAATATATCGCTTGTATCTGACTCATTGTAGTAGTCGTGTTTTATACGTCGTACGTTTTTAGAGTAGAAAATTTAGAGTAAGTGATATGAAAAGCATTTTTAATATTTTTCTTATAGGCTGCAGGATAGGCAGACTAAAACAATGTTCTCCGAAATATACCCTCTTCCCCAGTGGAAATTGAACCCACGACTGTCGGCGGATACGTGTGCCAAAATCGGCTTGAGTAAGAACTTAAAAAAACACATATTAGGTTTGTGCATTTAACTAGAACCCTCGCGTACATACTCGTAATATTAAGCCCTGAAACTTAGTTTTCCGATATATTTATAAAATGTATGACGTGATACATATACCAGAGGTCGTTGCCATACATTATGGGTGATGCAATTGCACCAATCCAATTATGAAACTGTTATAGTACTACTTTTGCATATAAACTCTTGATAATGATGAGCAGATGATGAGTACGATTTATTTGCACATGATGGTAGTGAAGTGACATGTAGCGTGGTAGGCAAAGGGAACCTAGTATTAAAGCATCTTGTTTCCCCTGCACCGCCTAATTTCCGAGATATTGAGGTATTGAATAGCGAAACATAACGTTGCACCTACGATACGCTCTTATTTAATATCAATATATCAACGTGGAACGTACAAAACGAAGACATTTTTTGCATATTATCGAGAGTTCAGTATAATAGTAGAAAATGAGTAATTTTTCTAATACAAAATTTTAATTCCAAGCTTGATATCCTATAAAAAATACATTTGTAATAAAGAATACAAGATCTCGCTACTAAAAATCCTTATATAAATCCATCCTCACAGAACATCAGACAAACTGACAATACGATTTTATTATTAGACACAGATATTAAGTCTGAATGACGGCCAGTCATCTTGGCGTTGGTCCAGCTTACCTGTTATTTGGTCGCGGGTTTGGTTTCCGCTCAGGATGTGCCTATTTATATTTATAGCGTGCGACGAACATGATGACACCTGCTTAGCTAATTGGCTAGGTTTTTGTATGATGAAATTTTATAATGAATATTAGTTTTTGTGTTCTTTTACGCAGAAATTTAGACTGTAAGCGCGACAGGCTATGAATTCGAATTCCAATCAGGAAATGAAAATATTATTTTCATTTTCTCGCTCTTGTAACGAGGCACAGTACGGCGTTAAGTTCCGCCACTCAATACGCAATGCCTTCAGAATTAGGTGGAAATTAGGAAACGGTGAGTGTGTGTGTGAGTTGAAACGCTAACCCCTATGAAATAGTCTATAGCCTTCTTCGATAAATGAACTATGTAACGCTTAGAATTGTTAACTTCGAACGAGTAGTTTAACCAAACTCTTTGGCTTTAGAATAATGAATATAGATTTCTATTTTTTAATTTGAATTTGGTTAAAAAAATATTCGTTAAAAACCTTTATCAGTTACATGTAAATACTCTTTGAATCAAGACCTGGGGTGCACGGAAAGTGGAAAGCAGGGTGTTCTAACTCTAGGTTCCATTTGCCTACGTTTCCATATACAGAATGCAGTGTGAAGCTAAAAAAAGTGATTTTTCTTCACTATCAAAATATACTCAATATTCTCTTCACGAGCAGCAAATACATTCAAAGTCCTTACCTTCCAATTGTTTGTTTTTAAAATAAAAATGTTATGGAAAAACATACATTATTTATTATATATCACCTCCGTAATTGTAGCATTCTTAAAAGTCAACAACATTGTAAATAATTTTATTTAAATGCCAAATGAATACCGATTTGTCTGAATATGAAATATGCCCACATCAAAATAATATTCTAAATAAATTTATTTCTTCGGCAAAATTCACATTATTTCAAACTTAAGTGGCATTGCCAAAGTTATTTATTAATATAAAATAAAAATAACAACGAAATAACAGATTTTTCCTCCCAGTGTGACATAGCAGGATGATTATGTTTACCTACTTACTAGTGTAGGTAATAGAAGATACTTCTAAACCTGCGAGCATAGAAGATTTTAATATGGAATTATTATATAAAACAAAGGCGTTAGGTTCTACTAGTCAACACGTAAAATCGTAATGTTCGCTCGGCGGAAAGCGGTAAACGAAAAATGTCTTTTTACTTGATTCTCATTGGCGTATTATATTATAATACTAATAATATACGTTTCCTTAATACGTAGATTATATCACACCTTATAATATTATGATACTTTATTAACAATGCGTTTGCGGTGTGGAGTTCCGTCGCTCAACACGCAATGTCTCCAGAATTCGCCGGTAAGTGGGAAACGGAAGTGTCTTAATGGGAACAGAGTGTTTTAACACTACGTTGCGTGAAGCTGAAGCCTACTTTAACTATATAAAATGGACTATGCACTACAAAAGTACAATTCGAACAACAAGTTTCTGAGATTATCGCGTCCAACCAACCCAGCTCTTAAGCTTTATAAGATTAGTATAGAAGTATTAATGAAAAATCTGAATGGATGTCGTCATTTTGGCATGGTTCATGTGATTTGAACCTTCTTAGAGTTCACAATTTGTTTTTGGTGAATGGAAAATATATACGTGGGAATATAAAAAATACAGGAAGCATACGTCAATAACACTAAATGTGTCTTTGTTTTGTTATTTATTAATAGTTTGGAGCGACTCGCGTGGGATTTGTGTGCTTAACGCTATATTAAACTTGTTTTAATTATTAATTATAAAATATATTGTATAAATGGAAGTCAGAAGAATTTAAACAAATATTTTATGAAACCAAATTACTATTATTTCAACTGGAAATATTTCTAAAACGTAAACCTGAGGAAACTGATGGCCAAAACTGGCATAAAATTGTTTTCTTTTTATTTTTTATTTATTTTAACGGCCCACGCACGGCTTTGCCCGTTCATACTTATTGTTATATTATAGCCAAATTATACGAAATCTCATCTTCATTTATAGTCTATGTATTATTCTGACGTATAAGCTATATTACTGTAAAGTTTCATCTGAGTTTATTCTGTAGTTTTTGCGTGGAAGTTCAAAAAACATCAACCCTCACAAAGTTTCATATTTATATTATTAGTAGGATATTTCAATATGAATCACAATCAAAGCTAACCAAATGTATTTGTTTATAACTTTTATCAATATTATTAGTTATTTTTGTATTTATAAATTGTATATTAGTTGTTAATTTATCACTTTAATCGCCATTGCTATAATTACCTCTGTATATTATTTCAAAAGAGTCTGTTTCATAATATTGCACAAGAGGTACAATATTCAGCCAACGAAATTAATTCACAGAGTAGATATTTTAAATTATTAAATTAAATAAATATTATTTATCGTGTTACTATTGCACAACTCGTAATCATTGTTATGAAACTATTAATATTTCACATGTTATTTAAAATACAAGTTCGATTACATTCAGTAATACAGATATTGGTTTTGTAATACCACTTTCAAAGTGGTCAACGCTCAATAGTTCGTAAAGCAATTACATTTCAGTCTGTTCGCTACTGAAACGCAGCCAATATTTTTTCCTGTCCTGGTGTCAAACAGCTTAGATAATAACAGTTATTTCGGTTCTTACATATGTTACTCCTCAGACCGAATTATAAGGCCGTTGGCCTAATGACAGCGGCTTATTTTTAGTTCGGGACTTTTGAAGGCGACTTCAATACAAAAGTAGAAAATTTATATGTCCAACGGTGTTTCATTTAGATTTGGTGACGATTTTGGCAAATAAATACAAACAATAGCTGTAATGTGAATTAATCAAATTGAAAATGGTCGTATCGCTTTTGCCAGAGAGTTCGTATGAGTCGTTCCAATCAGAAATGAATTTTGTTCGCGTAAAGTTGAGATGTAAAAGTATTTGTTGTAATTATAGAAATCACTGATGATTCTTTTATAAACCATCATTATAATACACTCTTCGCTTCGCACATACGAGTGTACTAAGATTTTCTTTTACATGACAATTTGGAAATCATTTTACATTAAAATACGCTACCAACAACTAATCGGTATCGAACCTACAACTATCGCGTTTACTGTGTGACGTTGTGTAAATACGACATTTTATAATATAATGGAGTATGAAAGTCGATCTATAAATCATAGGTAGGATATATTGTGAAAAAATACAAAATAGATTATTTCTTATAATATTTTTTAAGAACGTTGAACTAGATTATATTATAACATTTATGTTGACAAGTATATTAATGAGAATAGTTCACGGGCAATTTATCAAGAGCAAAAAGCTTATATGTACTTTGCTTGTGAAAAATTATCTGTCGTGACTCAATTGTGCTCTATATATAGGGAATCCGGATAAAATTCTTTGAAGAACAAATAAATCCCAATTTCCTATATAAAGCGTATGTTTCACTGAAAATATTTTGGTCAAACTTGTGAAAGAATGTGTAACAGTGACATAATTATTACAGTAATTTTGAGTAGGGAGTAGGTACTTTCAGTACGTTTTAAGTGACAGATTCGAATTTACAATTTATATCACTTTATAAAATGCTTCTTGTTGGTCTTATGTTTGTTGCTGATTGAAAGCAATTAGTAGTCTAGTAGTAGTATTAGTAGTCTAGTTCTGGTTTTATTTTAAACAAAAAAATATACAGCTTTACGGTTTTTCTCCGTATATCAGGACATATAGTCTAGTAGTTTATATAGTCTTTACATAGATAATATTATTATAATGGAAAAGTAATCAAATAAATGACTATGTAGTTCAAGCGTTAAAAGATATTTTTTCCAACAGGTAGCCCAGCGCGCGTAGAAGCAATGCAATCTGTGCGGGTGACACAGGGCAAGCGAGTCCGGCTCGAGTGCCGGGCGAGCGCGCGCCCACCCCCACATATATCCTGGTATAAAGACGGGAAGCCAGTAGCTGATATAGCGCTACGGAGATTCCGGGTGCAGAATTATAGGTAAATTGGTTTTCGATGTTCATCTTTATGTAACTGTAAACGCTACGGTTATGTGTTCGATTCTCATGGAAAATTTATAATTATATTCATTTCGTCACTCTGGCAATAAGGCAAAACGCTACTTACAATCAATGCTTTCGGAATTTGGACTGTGTGTGGGAAATATAATTTTACTAGGTTCCCTCTGCCTACAAAAAAAAGTAGTCTATAATATTTTTTTAGTCTACTGGACATCCCTTATTACCTATTAAGCTTTAGCTTTTTAGGAAACCTTTTAAATAATTGTTTTTTTCACGGTATCAAATATGACTAATTGAGTCATCTCATTTTACTATTAACATCTCATGCACAATGTCTGAATCACGTAGCTTTATTTTCTTTTTAAATAAAGTAGGGCGTAGATTTCGGCGAAACATCACAAATTTCGTCATTTCTTTCGTAGTGACCCAATTTTTTATAATGGTTTTAAAGTCCTAAGTCAAATATAAACATGTATATGCTGTATTACTTTAATAAATTGATACATACATAAATAAAGATTTACTTCTTTGATGATCAATAAAAATATGATTTTATAATACATAGGTATTTCTAAGCGTTATTTGTACACTATGGAAAATAGCCTTGTATTTAATGTTTTATAAGAAAACTATTCGTAGCCCTCAACTTCGTTTGCGTGAAGTATAGCACGTAAAATACTGCTTTTCTCGTTCTCGTATAAATTTCGGAAAAGTGCAGTCGTATGTGCATGTGTAGCATATACTAAAATACATACAAATAAATATGTATTATGTTGTTTAGATTACTAATGTGCAATGGTCAATTGCCTCAAAGCGATTACGTCGTCCTAATTGTTTATACAGACAGTCGAATTAAAGTGAAGAATATCGTGATTAACCAACTTAGAAATATATTATTGTGTCACAAGTTGTCGTGGCGGCGTTACGTCTGACTATAAACGTGACGATTGTGGGTTCGATGCACACCCATGGGAATGATTTTTTTTTATTTCTTCGCTCTAGTTACGGGTCGCTCTGGTAACTGGTCGTGAGAATGATTTTTTTTTATTTCTTCGCTCTGGTACCGGGAAAAATTGCAGTGTTGATCTCCACCACTCAGTACGCAGTCTCGGAAATTGGGCGGCGTGTTAGGGAAGACTGTCTTAACATAAGGTTCCAGAGGAAACCTAGGTAGTAGGAAAAGGCCTAACCCATTATAAATGATATATAGTGTGAAACTAATAATACAATATACCTATGGAAAAATTAATACTGCATATTTACCTGTAATATTTTTATCCGTCCATCCATATACGTCACATTACGAAATAATATTTGCATAAATTAGAAATGAAAAGGACAGCGCAATTGGAGAAGCAATTATAATAAAGCGATGAGTATTAATTTCACGGCTCATTTGATCAGTCTGGTTAGTCAGTTGTATGAGAGGGCACTTAGAAACTTTCATACACATAAACGTGTATGTAGCTTTCTGAAAGAAATAAATACATATACGCCGCCCTTTCTCTAAATATATTTTCTATAGACCAATAAAACAGAAATATAATTTGCAGGAGGCGCTCGGTACTAGTAATAAGGCATGCTCGCCGCGACGACTCCGCGTCGTACGAGTGCAGGGCGCAGGGCGCTGTGGGGCCGCCGGCGACCGCTACAGCTAATGTCAGCGTTCTACCGCAGATCACTGCTACGCCGGATACACGTAAGGATTGTTATTATATTAATATACTTTTGGCTCAGTCGACTATTTAAAAGTGCTTGTAAAAGTCCATTTGAATAAAGAATATTATATCAAATATGTTTATCTACAGAGAAAACTATAAAACCTATTAACATTTATAGGTTTTGCGTAATATACGAAACTAGCTATTCCTAGTATTTTCATATGTATTGAGTCATACGACGTCAGTTGCTGAGTGATAAACATCGCAAGCTTTTAATTTTAATAGTTATTAACAGAATAATTACTAGCTTTTTACATTTAAAGTTGTATAATAAAAAGTCACATTTGATGTATAGGGAGAGTTTGTTTGGTTAAATGATTTGTGTTAGATAGTCCATTTATGAGAAAGGCTATATGGACTATAAATACTACATTATGTCAATCGTTTCGATGTAACCCACTTTGCCGTGTGGTCAGAGATACCTCGGATCGCAGCTCTTAGTTATTTCCATTTGACCACGAG
>FAPJ01005915.1:0-17095 GCA_001485985.1 Heliconius ethilla aerotome | reverse complement strand
GCTACAAATGCAATTGTGAAATAATGTTCCACTATTGTTTTGTAGCGTATAAATAACCAAATTAAATAAATAATAAAAGAGTTGAATATAAGGTCTCGTCTCATCAACATTGCCATAATACGCGTAGCCCACAAGTATCCAAAATATTGTCAAGTGCTCAAGTCTATTCACTACGCCATCACGGATAAAAACGGTTGTTACTATTTACCCTCGTTCAACGAGCTCTAGTCTCTCCTACTATTCGGAGTTGGTATGAGACAAGAACTACTAAAAATACATAGTAAACAATATAAGTGACCTGATCATCATCGTCTTCCTTCAATCCGGTGGCGATACCATGTCTCACGTGATCGCCGTGGTCACTGTGGTCGCGCTCGTGGTCGTCCACGTCGTGGTCGGCGCGCGTGCTAGGCTTGGCGCGTATGCCGTAGTAGTGGTACTTGGAGTTGCCGCGCGTGCCGAGGCGGCGCGTGCGCAGGCCCACGAACACGGAGCGGATGAGCTTGCCGAAGGAGGCCGCGTTGACGGGCTCGAGGCGGTGCGCGCTGCAGTGGCGCAGGTAGTGCGCGTACAGCGTCGAGCGGGGGAGAGATACACCTATGAAAACCATTTTGCTGTATATATATCAAAAAACATATCATTGTTTACTTAAATAATATCTATAAGCGGTAAAATATATCTAAACAATTTATTATATAAGGAGAATAGGCAAATGAAAATATTAAAGAAATATTTAATATTCCCACTCGGAGAATTGAAATCACAACCCTCGTGTTTACACGCTTTTGCCCCAGCGCCAAGGCGGCCTCTCAATACAAAATAAACAGGAATATGTCTCTAAGATTAACCACCAAGTAATTGTAAATAATAAAATCAACAACCAAACTTCACCTGTCTCACAATGATCCAGAACGGTGGTTTAAGCTAATTTTATACCCGAGCAGTAAGTTACAGCTACCCACCTTCGGCCGTCTCGTAGTGGTCCAGCAGCCACTGCACGGTGGCAGGTGGCATGCGTGGCGCGGGCGCGGGTGACGCGGGCGGCTCGGCGCCGAACGCGAACTCCCCCCACTCCTCGGTGACGGCCGTGACCGCCGTCACTCCCGCGCCCGCCCCCGCGCCCCCGCCCCCGCCCGCGGCTCCTTCCGCCACCGCGCCCACACTCGTCACGTTGTACACCGGGTACGTGCGGAGTGTCTCCCTGTTGGGGATAACTTGACCAATTATATCAAGTAAACTTAACTAGCAACCTAAACGCTTAAACTTATCGTTATATTATAGCCAAAATCAAAATCTTTATTTAAATTGTAGTCTATATTGTATAGGTAGGTTGACTCCGCATATCCTATATATACGAAGAGATCGCATCTCCACAGCATTCATCTATCTTTCACATTTCTTCTTTAATACCCAGGTTTCGCTGCCATGTAACAGCGTTATTTATTTTTTAGTTTTTTCACGTATTTATCAGGATAACTCAATGCCGCGCTTTATTTATATATCTTCATACTAAATGTGATGAAACTCAAAAATAGACAATTCTGTGGAAACCTTTTTGTTACATAAACATAAATCTTAAAACAGGTTTACAACTGTTTATTGATCATCTTTAGAGAAATCATTTGTATAGAATCATGGAATAAGTCTGGGAGTGATAGATGTATTGATGTATCAAGTACTTTGATATTTTTTAGAAAAACTAAGATAATATGAGGATAAAAAAGAGCAGAGGCGTACGACAGTAACCGCGACAGGTTGTAGGTTCGTTTCCCACTCGAGGAAATGAAATATTTAATATTTTCATCTGGTAACAAGACAATTCGCGGCGTTGTTTAGCCACTTAACACGGCAATGGCTCCAGGGCCCGACGGACTTTTGGACTTTCTTTTTAAAAGTTCCTAATATTATATGACAATAATTACTTTTTAGAGCTGCTATATGCTATAGGCAGAGGGAACCTATTGTTAAAACACTCCATTCCCAACGAACGGTCTAACTTTCGAGGCGCGTTACGTGTTGAATGTCGGAACTCAACGATGCAAAAAAAAGCAAGCATTCATACTTACATATGAGTTTGATGTCCAGTCTGTGTATATATCTCCTGGGGCTCCACATACTGGACGTGGTAGTTGACGCCATTGCCGCCCTCACCTGAAAATTTAATTATTTTAATATAAATCTTATATAAATGTCTTAATTTGTATTTGTAATACATATATTGGTATCATAATACCACCGAAGCAATATCCCATGGTTTATCTGTTAGTTGTTTTAATATGTTTCTTTGTTAGTATGGTAGTTATTGATGAAAAGCATTTGATTATTACAATTTTTAAGTATAATGTTAAAAATAAACATACACTAAATATTTTATAATGTATATGTCGTGTAAATTATGAAGACTCATAATAATAACTTTTAATTCATTGAAGACGATTGATATTCCTAATAAAAT
The DNA here is from genome assembly GCA_001485985.1 of Heliconius ethilla aerotome. Taxonomy (NCBI): domain Eukaryota; kingdom Metazoa; phylum Arthropoda; class Insecta; order Lepidoptera; family Nymphalidae; genus Heliconius; species Heliconius ethilla. The sequence goes on along the minus strand of FAPJ01005915.1, from coordinate 14,640 downwards.
AACAATAGCTTAACATCAAACGGCCATCAATTATAACAAAGACAACGCGCCACGTAACATTATAGATAACACATATACATAGGTATGTTGTTATTCCATATTTTCGAACAATATATAATTAAATAATAAAACTAAACATAATATAGAATAAATAACACAAAACACGTTAAAAACTGAACTGCTGCATACAAACAATGAGGTCAATACATAATACAGTACAAGCAAGTAGTTATCTCACGTTCGACGCTGAACTGAAGCGGTTGCAGCATAGCTTGCAAGTCGCACGGGTAGTACGCGCGGTACCGCGGCACCTCCATGCCGTTGGAGGTCTCCCGGGCAACTCAACGCCGGGACCGCGGGCAGAGCGAGAAAAACGCCTCGCTTACGTTTTGGGATTATTGTCTATTGGATTTTTGAAGCTATAGCTTTTCTTGGTAGCTTATAGCTTCACCTTTTTCTGAGGACTTGTATTAAGAATCTTTGTCTTCCTCTTTGCGCCAAAATTTCGAGGAATTGTGTGTTGAGTGACGTAGCTCAACGTCAGGCTTTGCCTTCTTACAGCTAACTATATTGTGTCTATTTGTGTTGAATCCATTGTAATATATGAGTACCATAAGCACTATATTTAAATAGGCTGTGATATCTGATCATCAAGCATAACATAAAAATATCAGTTTTGTAATTTTTATAGGAAGCAATCATGTTTATATGTATTGGATTTTAGATAATACGGCTTTATAGAGTAGTCATTTTCTAATAATTTAGTAAAATAATTTTGATTTACTCCATTGTTGTGTATTCTGAACCAAATTTAAAATATTATTTATTCTGGCACTTTTGGGCCTATTAAACTGTCAATGAAGGAAGCTATCATCAGCTCCAAAGGCAGTTTTGATTCTTTAAATTTTGTCCCTTCATTTCATCTTTAATATTATAAATTTAAATAAATGTTCTGTATATTTTATACACACAAAATTACTAAAACAAAACATCTTTTAAAAGTACTCACAATTTCAGTGGAACACAGTCCTAACCGTCTGCCATCTCGCTTTTCATCTCATCAAATCAAAGAGCACCCCACCTGTACACGCCCATTGTAAAAGCGATATAATTGCGAATCCCCCCTGGTACATGCTCATTGGCCATATAGTATGCCATGTTTACTAATTGATTTGTTAAACCGACATTGATACCTTAATCACGAGGCAAAGAAATATTAATTAAATCTTATAGAACGTTATTCTGTACTACCATAAAAAAAATAACCTGTACATGAAGCCTATGAAAATAAACTTTATATGATGAATGAGAATATAGAGGTATAATTAAAAATTAGGTTTTAAAAATCAAACGAATACCGAAAACCTATTTACATATTTAGAACAATAGAAAAAATAAGTATTTAAAATATCAAAAGAAATATAACAAGTTAATATGTAATATTTTATGAAATTCTTATAAAACAAGTCATATCTAAATAAAATATTTATAAATTAAATTCGGACATCAAATAAAAATACGGGTATATAAGCCCCTTGTGCTCTGTACATAAAATGAGTAAACACAAAAAGAAGCGTCGCAATAGACGCAGACACATAACGGCGGACGTCATATAAGAGGTAGCCAAGCGACTTTATCATGTATCTATTATTATTTTTTATTAAATCATTGGATTTCATTTATATAATATATATTTATTGTAAAGTTTAGCAAAACATATATCTATGTATAAACCAAAAGTAATAAAAACTGTCTTATGATGGACATAAACATGACCGAAAATTCAATGCATTCTTCTTCTTCCTCCTGGCATTAATCCCGACTATTGCCAGGGTCAGCCTTCCTACTCAACCTACTTCACTTTGCACGGTCTTTTGCGAAAAGACTTGCGAATGAATTGTTAAAGCAATATTATATCATATTACTTTACATTAGATAACTTACTCAATATTTCTTACAGTTTGATTATAAAAAAAAACTTTAAAAAAGGATATTTGGCATTTTAGTGGTAATAGTCTTATAATATCATGTCTTGTTAGACATAATATTATAAGACTATTGCATTTCATTGGTATTATTAATATCAACTCAGGCCAATCGTGGGACACAAGCGTTCGACTGTCAATACACGACAGGTTGTGGGTTCGATTCCCACTCGAGGAAATATTTAATATTTACTCCTCGTTCTGGTAATGACGCAAATTGCGGCGTTGAGTTGTGCCTCCACAATTCAGTGGAAAATGGGGAACGCTTAAGGGGAACGGGGTGTCTTAACGCTAGGGTTCCAGGGTGCCTGTGCCTACTATTTGTAAAAAGAGAGTTGCCATTAAAAGATAACACTGCGCAAAGCAAACAATAAGATACAAATAAATGTTATATCCTTACAAAAAGTCATATGTACCGTTCTGTCTCTATAGTACAAACCTATTATGAGTAATTATGTCACTTTTGTAATAACTATGACTCTTTAATTTTAATATGATATTATAATGATGAAATATAAAACAAAAAAATATTGCAGTGTAAAGTTCAAATTAAGAAACAGATGCAAATAATTGCATCTGTACCAACTTAAATTCAAAGACCATCTAAACTTGTTTATAAAAACATATTGTTATTTTTATTAAATTCAAACATTAGGTAATCTATAATGATTATATTTTAGATACAAATAAAAAGGATTGGGAACAGAAAGGATTGATTGTTAATTATTTTTTTAAATAAATCGTTTGTATTTAATTTAATTTAATTAGAACCTGTCAAATATTAAATAAGTAAAAAAAATTTAATAAATTTAATATTACAGCCACATCGCCGATCAACTGAACATAAGATACAAACACGCACGCGTCACATCAAAGGTAACCAAGCAAGTGTATTACAATATAACAATGAAAGGAACACCCCTATGATAGTGCATTGATAATGACCGCTCAGGTAGATAATCCAAAGGGGAACACAATTATCCGTTATTAGGATTTTTTATTGAAATCAGCCCCCTAATAATATTCGATTTAGCATTTATTTGCAAAAAATTAAGACTTATTTTCGTTTGATAGTAAAATGTCTATAATAAAGGGTGTACTAAATACGGTATCAGTTATACAGGTGGGAGATAATCATATTGAGATATAGAATGTCAGAGGGTAGTTTGTTTGGACAGTACGTCAAAGGTTTCCTTAGATGCGGCCGTATTTATATGAAAAATATTATAAATACAAGAAAGAATAGTCAACTGGCACGTTTGGAACGCTATAATCAAAAAACGGAACAGGAGAACTAAAAGCGTCCATATGATAATTTATGGTAAGTTTTTAAAATATTGTTTAAAAGCTAAGTCCAGGACAAATTAATTACGGAGCTAAATATCCCATTAGTATTGTTATAATAATGTGTTAACTTTTAAGCAAAAATGCAAATTATCATAAAGCAAAAAAAAATATGATTGAATGTTGTATAATAAAAAATAAGCAATAATATAGAAGTACATAACAAGGAAAACATAAACACTTGCTTTCGTGATCACTCTGCACCTCAGACTTCACGTGCGGATCTCGCTCCCAAGCGTCGTCAACTGCGCGTTCGTATCAATATTTAAATAAAGTGCAAAAAAAGAAACACAAAACTATGCTACGAAATACATGCTGTATAACATACTATATTATATAAAAAAATAAGAATTCTCATTACCATGTAGTTAATATTTTATAAACAGTTTGTAAAAACATTTTTTTTTATGTAACTCTAAAGCTTTTAAAATAACAACGAATAACAATAAAAATAACGGTAAAAAAAACACTAATAAAAATATTGATTTTTATTAGCCTAATTGCAGGATTGTATATTTTAGTTAATTTTTATATCATTCAGACGCCATTCAAGATTTAACTAAAAATAGAATTATAGAAATTATTGTTATAATACCTGGTATAAAGCAGAAGACACAGATTGTTAAAAAAATTATAAATATCTAAGAATATCTCAAGACTATGACTAAAGTAAAGAAATATAAAAACATAAAGACTACTACAGCACATTATACAAAATGAAGCATAATATATGTAACATAATACATACTGGTAACAATGTAAGTGTGTTGGGCCTCTGTCGTAGGACTAGAATGCCCCGAACTATCACCATTCACTTTGACCACCGTACTCGACACCTGGAAAAAAACGTTTACATAACGTCAATGAAAATTATGTATTAAAAGTAAGCCAATATCAAAATAAAACCATTTAAAAGCCCCCAATAATCTATGTACATACGCTGCATTCAAGTAAAATTATTTAGTGACGTCCGACAGGATAAACCTATCCAAGAAACTAACTTTACTTTATCCATGAAAAAATTGTTGTTAATTTCGTAATCTTGAGAAATATAAAACAAAATATTGCCTAATATATCATCAAACAAGATAAATAGATCGATCGAAGAGTAAACTTAAGGTACCTTATAGAAATGAAGGCACTATGTAATCTTATATATATGAAATGTTTATATTTACCAATTATAGGCAATAATTTATCAGTGTCGTCAATGTGATAGATATAAAATTCGATTTAATATACAAAACCAAAGAAAGTAAACAAAGGACAAATACTTCGAACGCAGAAGAAATAGGAGCGAGAGGTTTATTAACAAAACCTCTTCATAAAATTGCTAAAATGATTACTATTTAATTAAGTTAATTTGCTAAAAGATCTCAGCGTTAAGAGGCGCTGTCAGAATCATTTCGAATTTGTAGTTCGTAGATAGAGGGGCTCGGACAATGAAGGTGAGCCTTAATAAGCATTTAAAGAGGTCCCTAAGCCTATATCTATGTCGCAACTCTCAGGTTTACGGTTGTGGGTTCGATTCTCAAAAGATGGAATTTATTATATACATTTTCTAGCACTAGTAAGATGAAGAGCGTAGTTGAGTTCGGCGACTCAACTCTTAAAAAATGAATGGTGCGTGGGAAAGGAGTGTGTTAACACCAGGTTTGCTCTGTGTACCTTTTTATATGCGGGAAGCTAAAAGAATACCTGTTGTATGGCGTGCTGCAAGTGGATAGCGTTAGGCAGTTCTGGTATAACGATGAGCTCCTGCACTTCGGCAGGTGATGTGCCACCTGTTCCCGCGCCCTGTGCACAGTTTATTAATTCATAAATAATTATTTTATTTATACATTAGATTTTCTCGGAAACAATATTTTATTCAATGAACTATGTGAGATAAAATCTTTGGAAAACTGAAAATAAATCTATTTCTTGACTTCATTTCTTGAGATTTATGATTATCTTTTAGATTTGTTGTTATAAATTTTCAAAGGTTCTTCTTAAAATTACTTTTAATTTCTTTAAATTACTTCTCAATGCTCATCTTTTTATCCAAATAGAGATGTCGTATAATGAGTATCATTACTCAAAGGATCGTTATGTGCACAATATTTACGAAAAAAATTCAAAATATATTAATTAAATTTTCGCAAAAACCTGCGAGGGCGCCAACCGCGCCGCCATAACGGGCGAGGCGGGCGGTGACGACTCAACCAGCACCTCGTCGCCCGCGCACTCAAAATCTGGAATATTAGTAATTAATATGTTATATTAATATTGTTATTTGTAATCGTGGTAATTTTATACATATATTTATATTATCAACAGACTCAAAAATACATATTGAATAGGCGAAACTTAACGTCGCGCTTTGTCTTGTTACCAGCGAGGAGAAATGTAAATAATTCCTCTAAGTGGGAATCAAATCCACAACCATTGCATTTACGCCATTTAGATGTGCGCCATAACAACCACAATACAAAAGTATATTGAAAAAAAAATGTACATAATACCAAATAAAATCTTATATAAAGGAAGTATATATATTTAAATATGTATTTGTGATATTAAGTTTGATTTAAAAATATATATATAAATATTCATTTATCATGTTAAGTTTGATTTGACTGCATTTTTTTAAGATATCAAACTAAACTTAATTTATCTCTAATAGAGACGTTAATCAATTACCAAACAAATTCATTAAAGTATAAAATTAAGTCCTATGTTGCAAACTAACTTTATAATTGTTACATAAAGAAAAATATTTTTTATTTTCCTATATATAAAAAATATTAAAATACATATAATTATTGCATACAACTTTAATATGAAGCTATAATAGTCAATATATAAAAAGTATAAATATAAATTAAGAGTAAATTCAGGATTTTAAGAAAGAATACAGAATATACAAATATGCATCAAATTAAATTAATATTTAATTATTTAGGAAACAATATAAAACTTATTTAAGAAGTAGTTAATAACATATTTAGCTAAATTGATACATAAAAGCTAATACATGGAAACATAAACATAATAAAGAGTTGCAAAATCTTGCATAACACTCTCCAAGGTGATAGAGATGTTATTGATCTGTTTCAAGCCGAGCTCGGAGCCGGGTATCTGGGGTGTAACCTGGCAACACATCCCTCCTCTCTTCCCACAATACTTACTCTCCAGGTAAAACACATTCTCAAAGCCCATCTCAGACATTTTACACAATATCTTAGTTTTAAATTGAACAGGAGACAACTAACACATTATTATAACTTTCCACTGTCATTCAGTATTGATTAAACAACTGTATCTAGGGAGTGCTTTTTGGCTAGTTGTTGGCTTTGTGATAGTGGGGGTCTGCAGGTGTGTTATGCATGGTTGACATCACCTGTCTAATATGCATGGCTGCCCATATTACCCCTATTTGATAAATTGCATGTGTTGTGCTTAAATTATTGAAATTATAGGTAGCGGTGGTCATCTATCTATTTTCATGTGTTTTGAACATGTCTGCAATATACATTTTGTATTTATATTCTTGAGTGTGGTACTGTGTTTGCCCTTTTTTTATAAACTTTTGTACATATATATTATTCTTTTAAATATTGCTAAGCTTGTGTTTAAATTCAAAATACATGTGTTGGATATGTGTAATAAGATTATTGTTTTAGATAAGTTTAAACTATAATCGTTGACAAGGCGAAAGTGTGGGTGGTCGGCGCTATCCGTACCAGGCGCCAGTAGCCCTCCTATCCCGAATATCTACAAAAACCATAAAATTAATGCGCGATAGGCTTCCCATTTGATAAGTGGAAGAAGGGGAACGATTTAGACGAGAACTGAAGATAAAAGATACAGGACGACTTACAACAATCGAAAACCAAATTTTAGTTTTCAGTAGTTTGTTTAATTTTGTAAATTATTACAATATAAAAATTGGAAACCCACCTGCCAGCCATTCTAATCTGTCAAATAATTCATCACCAGAATATTACGCGACAACGAGTTTAAATAGATATTTTTATAAAACTTTATTAATATTTAATAATAATTAATGCAGTTTACTAAGATTCAACAAAATTTTATGTAACCCATACAGTGTTGTTGTAGCTACACCCGTTTCCTAGGCTACGGATCCGTCCGGGCAAAACCAATATAAAAGTCAATGACTGACAATGTACCAAAAAAATATGTGTTTGTTATATATTTGTGATTTATATTTTTTAATTATATAAATATAATATTTATTTGTTATGTTAAAATTAAATTAAAAATAATGTTTTTTATTATTTTTTTCCAATTATTACTTATTAATCTTTTCATAAGCATATTTCTTATATAAGAACAACGTAATTTAAAAAGACAACTCGAAAAAAAGTTAGCTACTGAGACATTTTACCTTCAACATCATAAACATATACCGATAACTTTATTCCATCATAAGCTTCAAATTCCTCATCTAATTTATTGATCTCCATAATATACTTTTAAGTTGTTACGATATCTCGTAATTTAAGAAACAGCAAGTGTTTCTGCTATCACCTTGGTAATTAATTTTATTTATTTGATAAGAATATAATAAACTGACATGAATATATACCTTTGACTTTCTATATTTGAAATTAAATATTTTTAAAATTCACACTACCAAAAAGTTTTTAATATTTTTTAATCCAGTTTCTTAATATAATTATTTATAACTTACGGTACTGGTGGTATTATATCAGGTGATTGACATAAGATATGTTAAAGTTAAAGCTTAATAAAGTTTGTATTTATAGTAAGTGAAGATAATAAGCAGTATATAATATGTACGATGCATATTATTTTTGTAACTAGTGGTTTTCTTATGAAAATTTCAAATCCTATGATATTTTTATGTTTTATGTTAGAAAAATTCGACATAAAAATATTCTATATCTTTATAACTTTATTTTTACAAAACAATATCATTAATAATATTTGTAAATATTATTAGTTAAAAAATATATCTTTACGTAAATTTTTAACGAAATTAGTTGAATTTGACATAATTTACTATTCTGAATTTCAATACCTCACTACTTTCATTTAAAATTCATTTGAATTATTTTTAACCGACTTCTGTAAGAAAGGAGGTTATCAATTCGACTGTATTTTTTTATTTTTTATTAATAGTTTTTATATAGCAACATTTATTATATTGTCATCTGTCATTTATTAATCTATAATAAGCTTCAATGTCAATTGTCAATATCACCTCAAAGCTATGATGCTATAATCTAAAAACCTTGTTACAAATGTTTTATTTATTTTAATAAAATAAACAATAATAAAAAATATATATTGTTAATAGAATTTCGTCTTTCTCATATTATGAATATTACAGTGAAACAATTACAAGGCGGTGAATGCCATTTGGAGGTGCATATAACGACTGCTTAGTGTCACAGTCACGTTTTTATTATATTTTTATAATTCTTATTAACTTTGTAGGTGTTTCCAACAACAAAGATATTCGAAATCAAACAACACATAGCTGCGAAACTCAGGATACCTATCGAGGAACAGACATTATTACTCTTAGGTCGGGCACTATTAGATGGCCATACTGTCGATTCGTACCCAAATATTAAAGAAGGTTCAAAATTAAATTTGGTGGTTAAGAAGCCAGAAGGTCTATTCGAGGCTTCAATGAAATATTTTAAGAAAAACGGTATGTCAGAGTTAGATGCCAGAAATTCAGCAAACCAGCTATTAAGAATAGTTGAAGAAAAGATAAATAAATTATCATGGGATGATATTGAAACATTATGTTTGGATTGTATGTTCGATGAATGTGGAGCACCAGTGTCTGGATCAGATCAATCAGAAAATGAAAATGATGATACTTTTGGATTGTGACCTACTTTTGTCCACATATTTTTTTCTTGTCAAATAATGAATGTCTACATAATCAAAATATTTTTTTTTCTAAACTTATTTGTTAGGATGCTTGAATCATATGTTTTCTGTAACTTCCAGATATAGAGAAATATATAGTAGTTCATTACTACCATGTTAATATTATCTTAACCATAAACCATAACCATATGAAGCCAAGTACTTACCGCCATGGTAGTGTGTAAAGTACCATTCGTAGAGAGCATGCAAACATATGCATATGATATGGTATACTGTCTGTTGAAATTCATGTAAAATCTCAGTACTGACTGTACAAACACTATAACCATACTACTATACTATGTACTATATACTATGCCATATAACATACTAGCTTCGATAGCTGGGTTTGATCCCCACTCGAGAAAGTGAAATATTTATTGATGTTTATATTCCATATATATATATATATAGATTACATAAGTCACCGGTAATTCTGGTGAGTACTTACTCTGATATGATGAGATATAACCACACCGCATTGTTGTTTAGCATATAAAATTATCTAGTCAGTCAGTATAATTACATTGTTTAATAAATTAAAATATTGCTCTTAGTGTTAAACTATATCAAACTAGTTATTTTAAATTTAAAATCTATATTAAACTAGAAAATCAAAACAATGTGACTTAATACTTTTTCCTGCAGAGCAAGCCCTGGGGAAACTAGTTTGAAAGCAGTTGTTCCCATTGTAGCTCAGTGAGACTTTAAACAGGATGATTATTGGTGTAGTCCCAAATAATGGTATCTAGTCCCACCTCTCAACACCCAATGTCTCATCAACATAATTATTATTGATATTTTACCATTACATATACTTGTCTCTGTTTTAAAAATTAACAATATGGAAACCATTTAAAACCACTAAATGAATATTGTGTTAAGTATTTTATTTCATTGAATAGGTTGTGGATATTTTTTTGTATAATATCAAATATGTTTTTTTTATTAGGAATTTTAAATAAAAGTCAAAACAAATAGAGTTATTTGTTTTATTACATCCTTCATACTTAGCTATGAAGTACAGATTGATGGCAAGTTCTGATAACCTGTTACAGAGAACTAATTATATTAAATGCAATATTTTTGTGACATATTTTAGTTGAAACTTTTTCATTTACATTGGAAATATTTAATTTTGATAATATTTTAGTCAATGTTGCTAATAATTTGTTGACAAAATCACAATAATCGCATTTAAATCTTAAATATTACAAACATTTGAATAAATCTGAAACCAATAATGTTTATCCTTATTGGTTTCAGATTTATAACCATTACATTACAATAGCTATAAACTAAAATGATGTAATGTATTTTTTCCAAAATAAAAAATTAATCTGAAACATATGTATGTACATTTTTTTATTTCTAACTAAATTACGTATATTGTGGAAGAGTTAAAGAAATTAAAAAAGATATTTGCTAAAATAAGAATTATATAAGCTAAAATGCTATGGTCAATTTTGTGTATTAAAAAAAGTATTAACAGGCACTTTTCTTAAATCAAATCTTATTCTCGTTCTATCACAACCTTAACAATGAGCTCGAACTAGTCTGCAAAACAAGTTACAAATTCAAAAACTTTTATTGTGTATTTATTTTACTGTAAATTGAAATTTTTAAGCAAATTATTTTATTACAATGGAAAAATCTATATTTTAAAAAGAGAGTGTATTTCCGAAAAATAAATAAAATACTTGAAATAGGAATTGCATAACGAAAACATAATTAAACATTATTATATAGTGCTAGTAACTACTGCTGTCATAACTCACTAGCAACATTATTTTCAAATTATTTATTACTGTTTAGAGAGGAACATCAGTCATTCCATTCTATATATTCTAAATGCTTTCAACTTTGATTAATATTACAACTATTTTCTTTAATTTCAATATTTTATATTTAAATTTTTCTTTGTAATTTATAATGTTATTAATTTTAAATTGAAGCTTCCATTGCTTGACCGACTGTTTTACGAGTTAAATTTTTAATTTCTATAAATAACTCAGTATCTATTTTACTTAAAAATTATTAAACTTATTAATAATATCACTGGAGACATATTTTTTTTATTTGAATAGGATAAGACTAGAAGACCACCCAGCCATATCTCACAGTATTTTATCAATAAAAAGTTGAATTTTCAGACTCGCAGCTTTTTTTTATAATACTTTTTGTAAAGCACCAAAAATATGTGTTCATATTATTGGTTAATTTTAACCACAGACAAGAAAGATTTATCACGTGTTTAATATCAGTAACAGTATAAATAAAAAAGTATGGAATCTATACAATGTCCATTTAAGATTAAAATATAAAAAATAGAGGTGGAAACTGTTTTTTTTTTTAAATTAAATGCATTATTCAGCCCATAGACATTGTTTTCATAAATAATTCATAATATTAAAGTTTGCCTCTACTTTTTATAATTCAACCAGGTTGTATGAGTAATTAGTAAGTTCATTTTGTGAGGGGAAATGGGGTAAAGACAACTATATCCATTATAAATTTATAATTTAAAAACATCAATAAATCGTGAATAGCATAATCGTTAAAGTTCAGTTCTTTAATTGTTAAAATAAATATTAGTAAAAAACAAACTTCATACCATTTAATAGTACATTTGTATAGTGTGTTGCATTATTCATAATTAAAAAACACAAACACACATAAAAAAATTTATGCTGTATGAAGGAGGGGTATGTGAAATGTGAAATGTCGGTATCTTTATCCCCTTTCCACCACGTAACAAAATAAAGATGTCACAGACAAAAAATGATATTTACATTTAAATATCGTACCATCGATAAATATACATAGACGATACGTAGACCACGACATATCGTTTTCAAAATAACAATAAACATGAATCAAATCTAAGGGAATATCCACACCTTTATTTTCTTTCACAATATGTCATATCCATCCAAATATATAGAAATAGTTACAAAATAAGATTCAAAATGGCAGATGACAATTTGGCTAGAGGTAACAAATTTAATAATGTTACTATTTTTTCAATACTTTTTGCGATTTTATATATAAAAAAACAAAATTGGAGCTGCCATTTTGAAATTGTATTCTATAACATATAATGAGTCGGTGGTATAAATAATAACGTTAGTAAGACAAAAGTCAGTCGTAATCGCTGTCCTCTGGGTCTGACTCGGACTCGGAGCTGTCGGAGTGGTTTTTTGTAATTTCGACACAATTATCCATATCCGTCAGTCTTTTTAGTGACTTGCCTGAAATATATATATTTTAAATATTATTCGAGATTAGGATAAGAAAAATAATTAGAAAACGAACGTCATCATCATAGTTTTTAAGACACGTTATATCCGAATAAGTGTATGTTTGGTTAACTGTCAATAATAAATTTTAAATTTTGTTTTCACAGAATGGTCAGGTCCTTGTCGTGTTGACCTTAACATCATGCTGGAATGACTGTAGTCAACGTTAGATTTTTTTATATTTTCAAAACTCGGCCCAGAATACTTGACGTACTCACATTTTTTTCCCTACCCTTTCGTGAGGTCACCCATATTTAACAGGATATCAGATTTATCAGAAACAAGTTGCTCGTATACATTATCTACGTCTGTTGCGCTTGAATATGTCTTAGCGACTGTTATTTTACTTTTTGAAAATTTATTTCATACATAATGTACTTATGACTTTTTTATTTTACATTTAATCTTCACTATCCAGTAGGTTGCTAAACACTCTAGTAATATGTAACTACTATTATGTAAATTATATAAAATAAGTGAATTTAATGTTTACACATTAAATTAGATTTACTTAGTTATTGGATACTGATACATTATTTATTAATACAAGAAGTATATTACAAATTCTTAAGTTTTGTTTTACTATATATCTTTTCATGTAGAACAAAAACATATTTTTGTTCTGTTTTTAGTTTTTATGTACTTAATTTGTTTCTTTAAGTTTTTTTTAAAGTAAAAAAACAAAATGTTGTGCTTAAATAAACAGTTACTACTGGAGCCAGGTGCAAACCTAAATAAATAAACAAAACAATACGATTGATAAATTTCTTGTTGCCTCATACCAAAATGAATCGGTAATACTTTGACGATGTTCACTTAACAATTCAAATTTGTATTGAAGGCTCCATAAATAAAAAAGTACTGAATGTAATTATATAAAGGACCTGCTAGTTTTAACGCAAGTTTAGAAAACGAACTTATTTTAGCACACATATAAAAAATTCTATGTAGCGAAAATCATCTATTATTCCTGGACATCCGACTATATGCATAAAGACAAACCTGTGAGTGTAGTAAGCAGGCGGTTGTCGTTAGCGGGAGGCGCGCTCACTGCGCCCAAACGCTTGGCCAACTCGCGAGCTCGCTCCGCACCTGACACTGTCACACATATGTGTTAATGTTATGCGGGAATAGCATATAAGGTAAAATATTTCAAACCCATACCTAAAGAAATTAATCATGATACCTCGACAGTTTAGACGTAAAATTTTTTTTTCACGACGATTTTTCATTATCCGTACCTGTATTTCGTGTGACGCAGTTACACATAAGTAATGTAAACACTAACTACTACAAAATACTACTAAAGGTTAAACAACTTTGAACTTTATCGCCAATACCTACGACTCGATTTCGGAATGAGGCGTGTGCGGCGGTGTCCCTTTGATAGGTTTATGTGTGCGTGCGTCGTCCTTAACAAATGGCGTTTTATTTTACTACGATAATTTATTATTTATTTTGTTTGAAAAAATAACTTTTTCATTTTAGGGAAACTTGAAACTTTTTCTTTTTCAACTTTTTCATTCAAAAAAAAAAATTGTATTAGGCTTTTATAGAGTAGTTAAAACTGTGGTTTCATTTAAAGTGGTGTTGACAAAAACACTGTGTATACTTACATAAAAATATACTTCAGAAATACTTATATTATATTTTGATTTAACAATAATTACATCACAGTAGCAAGACACTAAAAGCGCAATTAGTAAGATCTTCTGTACAATAAAATGTACATTTTGTTATTGACCGAGAATACCGTTTATTTTTTTAAGCTTCACAGTGTACCCTGAACATGCGAGCTATGCAGAGGACACCTGGAAACCTAGTGCTCAGGTATCGGTAGACATTCCGTTCCCAATAAGACACTGTCGTTCACCACTTTCCACCGAATTTTGGAGGCATTGCGTGTTGAGACACAACTGAACGCTTGTTCCCATGCGTCACGACTGGCCCCAAATTTAAATTAGTAATAGTCTCCTGACTACCACATATATAATAATAACACTTTATTGCACTTTTACAATTGGAATATACATTTGACTTACACAGTACATATAAGATCAATGTGCAATGGCGGCCTTATCGCTAAGAGCGATCTC
>FAPJ01005895.1:743-11588 GCA_001485985.1 Heliconius ethilla aerotome | reverse complement strand
TATATATATATATATTTTCTATATTTTAATATTAGATTTTTTTTGTTATTATTGAAATCTAGCCCTAAACGTTTTAAATACCTTTAAAATTAAAAAATGACTCTGATAATCTTCAAACTGATCAATGGATTCAATTATGCATGAAACTTCAAAATTGCCCCAACCGCAAAATGTTGTGGTTCGATTCCAATTACCATGAAGCGTGATGCGTTTTTGCTACCGTAGGTTTTTAATGAAAGTTAAGAAAAGAACTAAACGTAAGAGACCTAACACTTTGGGACCAATATAAGATGGTTTAGGTTTCGTTATTGATTTTACGTAAAATTACAAATAACATAAGAAAAATACTTTTCTTTGCTTTATACTGTATCTCGCAAATAACAAAGGATAGGTATAGAGAAAATGGGAACCTAGTGTTGGGACCTACCTCTCCGTTTTCCATTTTGCCTCGTTAACCCAACGCCGCATTTTGTCTCGTAAACGATCGAGCGATCAAAATATAAAATATTTCATTTCATTGAGTAGGAATTGAACCCACAACCTGTCGCGTTTACAGTCGCACGCTTGAGTGGGCTCAAGGCGCCAGGAATGTCTATTAAATTATTGATCATTGTTGAAACATTTAATATTATATTTTATCCTATGTCTAAAAGCAAGATTCCAAGTATAGAAATATATATAAAGTATTATTAAATAATATAAATAAAATATCGTTTCAGCTCAAAGGATAACGACGATACAGCTCGATGGCGTTCAGTACTTTATATCAAGAATGAACCCCTACAGCCCCGAGCTCAACTATTTCCTCGCTTATCAGTATTGCAGGTAAGGCTGTTTCTCAATGCTAACTTTATAGCCGCATCGAATCGACCATCGAGATACTTTACAATGACACACTCTCATAGTTCTGCTGTAATCGTATCATATTTCTCCTGGCACGCTCGATGGATATAATAGTGGTGTCGTGACTTGGAATGCTTATCCGCCTTATCTTAACTGTTTTACTGCTATAGGAACGTTCGGCTTGGCGTTAACAAGCAACCCTGGTGCACTTTGAAGGCTCACGAGACGATCAGGAAGTGCAGGGACATTTGCATTACCGTTATTGGTTCTGGGAAAACTTGAGAACAATATTGGCACTTTGGCGAGCTACTTCCGCAAGCCATTCCCACTATTAAACGCGGACAAAGAACTTGAGGTTTTATTGGGCCACCGCTCCCACGGTTCCCGAGTTACTCAAATATTTTTCAACAACAAAAGTATAATGTTCAGTTCATGAAATAATTTCCAGCTTTACAAGATTTCAATCACTAACCAAGTGCTATTTTGTTTATTGATAATTAGAAAATTATAAAAATATAAAAAACTTAACATTGAAACAGGTACTGTTGGACGACCTACGATTCTTTCTTTTTTCTATGTGCACGCTTACACTACTAAAAGGTCATTTGCCTCAATCCTCGGTCACGATGTCCTTCAGTTGGGGCTGAATCACGACCTATATAGTTATATTTATAAATTGTAGTACCAATAGTTAGAACGTCTAAAGAGTAGCTTTAGACATGAAAAAAACTTCTGTATTAACTGATAAATAAAAGAACTATATTATGAAAAAAAAAACTATTCTAAATAGGCTCATGCGTGCGATAAGCGTGACAAAGGCACAAGTCTTGACTTGTGTCATGCACTCGTGCATCGTGTGTGACTCCGCACCGTGGATAATGCAAACTGCATGTCGCGCGAGGCTCCAGCTAATTTAGTGAAAAGAATAGAATTGGTTAACGGTACAAGTACGTCTAATATTATTTATTCCATATTGTAAAACAAGAGGGACGATAACATAAACTGCTATAAAAACCTATGGACAATTGTATTACATTGGAAAACATTTTATTGCAATAAAAAGCTAATAACAGTTATGGTGCTAAAATATGTCGATGTGCTTCAAGATACAATAATGGGAAAAACAATAGTTTCTCAGCCCTGTCTTATTAATTCAATTAGAGTATAATATATTACATTTTAATTCAGCACGAGCGGTTTTTACGTGTGTCGAATACTTTTGTATTCAATACATTATTTCTCTTGCAATAAAAGAACTAGGTTTGTATAAATTATGTGAAAGTATTCTGAACGTTTATGATTACAATAGCAAGAAGTCCTCAACCGCAAATATTTTTTTTATTAATCATAAATATTTAAGAAATGCTAAAAGACACAGAACTGGTTCTACGGTATAAAGGAAGTAGTAGTACTTTTGTATAAAAAAAGATGCGACTAAATATGGTAGGTGACCAATACGGGACTTCACTAAAGTTTTTAATCTCCTAAGAGTCCTGGGACGCATGCGGAATGTGGACTCGTCGTGGCAAGGCCAAAACGAGTGTTTTGCGGATAAATTGCTGCTTGCTAAACTGGCTCCGCGTGAGGTTCTATGCAAGTTCACGCGGCACTTGCACTTTGGTCTTTATATCGTACTTTTAGGTATAGCTGGTTTTATCGTGCAGAATATAATAAGTATATGTGTAAATGTTTATATTCTTACTAAAAACATAGGTAGAGTGAAACAATATAGTATTCAATAATATATGAAAACATAATAATAAACTTACCTCTACCCATAATACACTTGTTATTCTTTAGTTTTATACAAGTAAACATCCATAATTATACAAGTCAATGTTTCTTGCTTGAAAACAGACAGTTATCAAATTTTTGTATTTCTGTAACTAAAATTTTCCCTTTATTTAGCTTTTTTGTTAATGAATATATTTTTTTTGTTAATTTAGATCCCTGGGATTACAGCTGGCTTCTTTCGAAACAAAAGAAAAGGCGGATTCTATTACAACTTATTTGACTAATGCAGGTTAGTAGTTTTTTTATGCTTATTTATTTTGATTGTAATAATATCTTTTTCTAAAAATTCCTTAAAAATATTAAGCTGGTATATGTTAATAAACTAATTTAAAGATTACAAAATATAAAATCTTTTTTATTTATGTAAATAATATATTCGCAGGCTACAACAAATACGATTTCTGGACATCTGGAAATAATCTCGGTACCGATATGTACTTGTGGATGAGTACAGGGTTGCCTTTCAACGCGACGTTTAATTACATGCGTCGCATGACACTCGACGCCCCCAGCCAGCACGCTGACGATAGCATGGACCCCCTTGACGTGCCTCAAGGTAGCACTGCTCCTCAACGTACTGCCAGGCATGGGTACGTAGATAACACAGTTTCATTTACATTATTTAAGACATCATTTTTCATCAAACAATAATAATTAATAAAAATAGTAATAAGAAGTAAATGAACTGCGTTGCATAAAAAATAGTCTGTTTTCCAGAACTGAGCACGTGATGACAAATGGGTGCGTGGCATTAAAGGCACCATCATTCCACTGGGAGCCCCAACACTGTGGAGAAATCAAAGACTTCATCTGCGAACAAACGCGCTGCTACTACTACAACTACGGATCCATCCCCGTCTCCTCGGCGCAGGGGTAATGCCAGGTGAGATGCCAACCGTCTCCGGAGGCCCGCTCCCCGACTTGCCACGCGCTAATAAATATCTTCATTTATATGCACAGCTTAAGTTTCATCACTTAATACAAACATGTCCCTTTGACGACATTGTATTTAAGTAACTATTAGATCTGTAGCACTAAATATTTTGGTATTTGTATTTCTAACAAAAAATCTTTAACTTTTTACTGTATTTAAAGCGCGTATTCGGTTCGCCCGTGGGATAAGGTCTCTGCGTCAGCCCAACCACCAAACAAGAGCCCTACACCCAGCGAAATTGGCATAGTAAATATTACTAATAATATTGCGTTATTCTAACATTTTTTTGTCAAAATTAAAGAACATATTTGGTGGGTGGGTGAAGGGGGCTTTGCTTGGTATCTCCTGTGAAATAACTTTTCTTTATTCAACATTCTGAAATATTAACTCAGTACTAGTCATATAAAAATAATATGTGACTATTATAAGTAATGAGGCGATTCCCTAATATGAGAGTCTGTGTTTTCAACCGTTTTATCAGGAAACCGCTATCGATGACGACCACGACGACTGCACACCCACTCACGTCGTCGTCGCCACCGCCTCCGCGCTCTGAGCACCTGCCGACGCACTTTACTCTCAATGATCTTATCGGCAAGATGCGTCCGTCTTCTCTTGATGGTCTTCAATCACCACATCTTAAGACTAGTGCGCTGCTCAAGTCACCACCTCAAATCGACTCCCACTACTCACGAGCGGCCGACGCTCACTCTAAAGAGCCAGAACAGGAGCCAAAGGTGGAACCTACTCAGGGACCTTATGAAGCTGATGAAGGCATGGCGGGTGACGACCCTTCAGCGTACCTATCCCAAGAGGCTCGTGACGCTCCCGCTGCTGAAGACTCGCCCTCCACCGCCGAGCCGGACGCCACCGAGCACTCCGTCCATGCCAGCGGCATGCTGGCACCTCCCGCCTATTAGTGTCCGACTCGACGGTCACGCACATTTAGTATACCGTGACATTTAGATTTACGTACTACCAAAAGTATTATTCGGTATTTGCAATTTGTGTGTAAAGCTTAGTTGCTTATGAGGGTGATATCGCGCTTCGTTTATGTTTATTACTTTAATGTAAATGAGATTTATGTACTTTAGTTTTAGTATACACTTAAAATAGAGTGGTGGGATTCAGCGAGTATCATTTGGGCAATCATTTATATTAGTGAAGGAGCTGGCGACTCGTATCACACGACTTGCCTACGTCTTCTGATATTGCAACGAATTTTCTACGACATATAGACTTTGTAAGATGAATGTAACCGTTTTGTCCGATCTCTGGTATTATCACGATAACCATAATATATATGAATATCATTAAGAAAATTTTTGAATCGAATTCTGGACATATCATTCGGTATAGTGTTTAAGATGTAGTATATATGTGACGTAACTAGATAAGTAGTTTAAGTTATAACTCGAGAGTTTAAAGAGTAGATGTGGTGAAGTTAATAAACGAGAATAGAAAATCAACTTGTTTTATTTACAACTAAATCATGTCTTAAGATCTATTCATACATTCATAGTTAAGAAACCAAGTACTCACCACCCGTTGACAACCCCTTCCACATTGAGCATAGGGACTATCTTGAACACGTACTTGGCGCGCAGGGCGGCGGCGAGCGCGGAGGGCGCGAGCAGACACGCCAGCGTGCCGTCCATCACCCACGACGCGTTGCTCTCCCCGGGGTGCACTCGCGCCGACAGCAGTATTATATCTCTGTCCTGGAGAATGGGTGTTTATTTATCATTTTTTATAATTATAAGGAGAAAATACATATAACACAAGTATTGTTGTAAAAATATAAGGTAAACAATGTGTAAACTAAAAAAAAAACATTATTGGCAAATATTTAATTTTCATGTTTTTGGAAGCCTTGGCCATTTCTATTATCTACCATTTATTCCTTAAAGACTTGTGAAGGACAATATCTTGTGAGTATCTATTATGAGCAATAAAACTTCTAAATTTTATCGAAATCAATGATAAACAATGAAAATAGGAAACAACCTGAGTAATTCTTTTTATAATTAATATTAACGCACCACTATTGGATTTGATGGACTGTCTTCAGCTGAGATTGTCAACAGCGGCACTTCATTATTGTTAAGGGAGTAACAAAGGGGTTCTGCACGAAAATATGTGTTCGGAGGTAATTGAGAGCTCCACTGCCATATCCTGGTCTGCAATAAAATAGTACTTAGATTTATTAAATAGTAAATTATTATACCTGAGGCACTACCATATCAGTATAATTCTACCTATCATCTATTGTTTTTATTATTCTTCACACAACATGAAAGTATGTTTTATACATATAAAACATTATAGCAGTATGAATAAAGAATAGGTGCAATTAAATGAAATTACTATTAGTGATAAAATCGCCTTTGTAAGTTTCTATATATATTTTACAATATATAAAGGAACCCGCTATAGCTGTACAGAAAAGCAAATAATGAGAAATAACTGTTATAGACATTAAAATATAGTAACTTTGAAACAGCATACATATTTCTAGAATGTAAAAAAGCTATAATTTAATGATTACATTTACGATAATGTAACTCACCATCATCATAGAGTATGTAAAGGGGAAATGGTACGCGAGGTAGCAGACGTCGTTGGTGTGCGGGAACTCTATATTAAAAGTGACTGTGAGGTAGCATTTATTACTTTTTTGATTTGCGTAATGGTAACTGTTGCGATAGTAACATATCTCCGACCCCGTTCGTACCCAACCTGAAAATATAATTTTACAAAGATTTATTTTTCGAAAATAATTATATATCTAAATATAATATTTTAATAGGGTACGGAACAAAAAAGACACGTTACAATGCGAAAAAAATTGAAAATCAGATGGAAATTAAATGTTGTTAGCATATTAATAATTTATATAAAAATCAATGATAAAATAATATACACACATAAGACACTAAACCAATACTTAAATGACATGATTATGATTATCACAACTTTCTATAGCTTAACGTACATTGTAGAAAGATACAATGCTTCAAAGCGCAATGAATAACTTGCTTTATTTATTCAATACATTTCAAATGTACTTTTACAATGACTTTTGCATACGTAAGAGGTTTAATTCAGGTACAAATGGTACAAAGTTAAGGTACAAGTACATACCTGAATGCACAAAATTTTAATAAATCTTACATATAAACATAATGTTCATGTAATTACACTATACAACCAGTATTTATATTTTCGAGAAAAACAATAATGTAAACGTTGATGCGAGCTTTTTACTGACTACAATACGAAATGTTTTTTTTAATTACCCGGCCTTCCCAGAACGGCTTCTTTCACAGAATACATAACAGGCTTCATTCCGAAATTGAATTGGCTATCAGATTTCTCACAATTGACAATATTAAAGATGTACGGACGACCCTGCTGCATGTTGCGCACTTCGAAGTAGAACCACTGGTGACGTTTCGTGGAGTTCACGTCTGGCATTAGAATTAATTCATACTCTCTGGGGCCTACCTAAAAAACATTTAAATATCGTTTTTTAATTGATTTTTACCGTGTGTCTTTCTGAGGATCTCAAAAAAATATAATACAATTATTTTTTAAATTATTATTCTATAATAGTTAATTGAGTTTTCATTAAGAGCGCTTCTTAATATTTAAGAAGTTTAAAAAGTTCAGGAATATTAGTCTAGAAAACAAGATGTAGATTTTTGGTCGGTTATGATATTTGAAATATCTTTCGTAAAAGTGTGAACTCTATCGAGCTTAATTTAATCTTATCGCGTTGATGTCAAGTTTTTTTAGAATAATTATTTTTATGTATCGTTTTCAGCCCTTAGCTACAAAGCGAGATTGTATAATTATAAACTTCTTATAAATAGCGTAGTAAAAATGTGCGTTTTAGTTATTTCAACGTCTGCCTCTCAGTAAGTTTTTTTAACATGATGAGTCTTTAAAATAAAAAAAATGAAGTGAAGATGAGAAATCACGGTGTATCTCGTGCACTGAGGGTAGGCAGAGGGAACCTAGTGTTAAGACACTCCGTGCCCCACTTTCCACCGAATCCTGGAGGCATTGCGTGTAGCCGCTCTTTGCCTCGACTTCGTTGTATTAATAAACTGAAATCTACCTGAATTGCTTTTCTTAGGTTTCCCGACTCAAATCTTGACTCGAAGTTTAAGCGCGAGGAGAAGGTATTTACTTTCGTGATCTCCTGTTCGTCATTATTGTTAAGCAACACGCTATCGCTACTTTGACTGAAAATTATATATAGTAATTTTAATAATAAAGCACATAAATCTTGGAAATAGCCTATGTATTCTTTTAAAGTGAAGTTGTATGTTGCTGTAATAGGTTCAGGTAAATTTATAATATTTTGAGTATGGGCACAAAAAGTATACCTTTTTTGCGCTGAAGAGTCTGTTGCACTTCCTGTACTGCAAAGAGCGTCTAAGTCATATATCACTTCATTCATGTAGGCTTCTGGATTTATTGCGCGTTCTACACAGGCCAGCAATTTAGTCCTGCGAAATTATTAAACAAAATATCATTAATCTTGATACGTATTTACAAAGTAGGTATAACATATACCAGAGATGTTAGATGTACCATTATAAATAAATTTTATCAAAAGTTCTTATCGATCCCATGTGTGTTAAAAAAAGTTACCCAACCCTAAGTCGAAAGTCACTAAAAAGGAACTAAAAAACTATTAATACAATTTTCACAACTATAGAGAATATAACATATTCAATTCAAATTTTATATTATTTACTATTCTAAAGACTAAGTAAGTAAGTACTATTCGCAAAAGATTTACATACAAACAAAAAGTATTAGCTAACTGTGAACGTACTATATTTGCTAAATTTACCTGCAAGCGGTCCGTTCCATTTTATTTAATGGTTCCGGTTGTATGGAGCCCTGACCACCTGTCATGTCAGGATAAGCCACTTTGACAAACGGTATTATACTTTTCACTCTAGACGATATGGTTGAGTAAACTGTTGCGAAAGATATATATTTCGATATATCCTTATGAATTTTTAAGGAAGAACATGATATAGTTGCTGTAACAAAAATATTACTTTCTTTAAAGAAATCATTCTTTGAATTAAAAATATAATACTTGTACAAGTAAAACAACAAAGTTTTATGTTTTTTAAGAAACTATAAAGATATTAGAGACAGCTAGGTTCTTATTGTCTATCTACGATAAATCATAATTATTTTTATACGTATTGGTTCACATAAGTTTAGTGTAGCGTTATTTTCAACTACTTGCTCTGCTAAAGCTCAAGTTAAAGCGTTGATTCCCTCTTGAAAATTGAGTAAAAACAGAGTGTATTAACAGTAGGTTCCCTCTGCTTACTATCGTATATGCGGACTACAACCGGAAGCTTAAAAAAT
Source organism: Heliconius ethilla aerotome (assembly GCA_001485985.1). Lineage (NCBI taxonomy): Eukaryota > Metazoa > Arthropoda > Insecta > Lepidoptera > Nymphalidae > Heliconius > Heliconius ethilla. The sequence continues at coordinate 2,614 of FAPJ01005895.1, read as the reverse complement.
ATATAAGTGATCAATGAGTATATAGTGGTAGGTACTTACAAGAAGTTTCATGAATTTTATGAAATCCTTGAAGAAAAGAAAATGTTTGTGGACTTAGAACGCTTTCGTAGTCCGAACTTCCTAAGAATGTAGACAGAGAAGGCGATGAAGGAGACGGTAGATTTCGACTGTTGAGAGGTCCAAATGTGTCGTCTAAGATTGATCCTCGGGAGTTTGATCTACTCTTAACTTGTCTTATTTGCTTGTTATATGAGCCAAACTCTTTAAAATAAATACAATATCTGTAAATAAATCGTTATTACATACCAAAAACAAAACTTTTATTTTTTTTTATTTTTTATAATATAATTTCAGAATTTAAAACAAAAAAAAATAAAATAAACAAATGTACAAACTTTTTTAAGTCTTCTATATCTCTCTCATTTGGGTTAAACCATAATGTACTTTGTAAGCTTTCTCCTCTTTTAATAGTAGCTTTTCCTGCATCGTCACTAGTTTTAATTTCACTTTCCTCTAGTTCAATATCCTGGAACTCATCAGGGCCATCAAGATCACTGTCAGGGCCATCATCATCGTCTATGTCAGAATTTATTGTTTTAGAGTCGGAATTTGCATCATCGTCTTCATGGCAGGGCCATATTGTGTTGGTGTCTGAAAGTATAGATTTTTAATAAAATGTGATAAATAATTTTCAGTAAAATGGGGAGATTATAATTTATTAATAGATTAAATAAACATACTTTTTAATATTGGATTGAGGTTAAAAGATGCAGGACTAGATGCTGGCACTGGAAGAGCTTGATGTTTCAGACAGAGGGTGATGACGGAGCACACTCGCGCCAGCAATCCGTCAAATTCAATCTCGTCCGGACATTGTGAACAAAATCTATGAAGAGTTTGTACGTGTTTTTTTGTACATAAAGCTCGACGACCAGTCTCTAAAATAAAAAAAAATAAAAATAGGCAACATTTTATTAAAATTAAAATGATGTATTTTATTATGAAATAACACTTAATAATCTCATATCTATGTAGAAAATGCAGCTAAGTTTGGACGTCATCCGCATTCAAATTCTTTGAGAGATAAAAAATATTTATTTAATAATCTATTTAAAAGTGCACATACTTATATTGCATAGGTGTTGTAAGGTTTGAAGAATGTGCGCGCAAATCTTGAGCCTCATGCGACCTTCGTAGCGATCCCAGCGGTCAAACACCCTGAGAAGAACGCTACAGAGCCCTGTCTTCACGATCTGCATGCAGCATACCTCTGCATGAGTTATGCATAGGTGAAATGAAGAACATTTAATTCGTTAGGATTGTCAGATTGCAAACTTATAAATAAATCAAGTAATTGATATCAAATCTAAAGTTTATAGAATAATATGTGTCTTGTCTTGATCTTATAGATCAACCTGACAATGCTATTTTTATAGTGTTTTGCAAACGCATGTGAACAGACACAACTCTTAATAGTGCATACATTTTTGATTGTTTGGTATTTTTAAGTGTTTATATTTTGTATTAAGTAATATAATATAATTAGATTGTTGTATTTTAAATAAAAAATAATTGAATAGAATAAACATGAAATTCAATAAACTTGCAAGAAATAACAATATCAAAAAAACAAAACAATGTAATAAAATAATTGAAACGACAACTTTACTGTTTTTACTGAAGTAATCGATAGCGTCGAGACAGAGCCGGAGCCTGGCGGTGGGGATGAAGCCAAGACTCACTAATATCCTCTCGTACGTTGTGATCACACCGTCTCGTATCAAAATAGATGTTGTAACAGCTGTAAAACAAAAACATTGGACAGAACTAAAATATATATATTCAACATGGGAGTAATGAGGAAAATTATT
>FAPJ01005883.1:24077-36706 GCA_001485985.1 Heliconius ethilla aerotome | reverse complement strand
GACGCATCACAGGATGGGTTCATCAAAAGTCAATCCAGATATTTATAAAATTTAATTATAGCTTATTGGCTGATTGTAAATGGATAGAAATTGAAAAAAAAAAAATGTTTTATGACTGATGCCACACTAATGTTTTGTGCCAAATTCACCCTGTGAAACCTAATTTTACCGTCCCTACGTCTACGAAATCCTGTAAGGTGGTAGGTAGCAAGAGCAAAATCATAAGCATGTATCAAAATATGAAACAATGTTATCCATACTACGACAAATGCCCCATGGTTATCTTAATGTGCCCACAGTTCAGACAGAAATTGACATTATAGTGTTGCGGCTTATTGTGGATTTAAAACAGAAAATAAAAAACATACTAAAATCAAATCCATTTAGCTATTTTTCTTCTGGCCAGCCACAACTTGTCGACCATAGACTATATTTTTTTATACAGCTCTTCTGTATTCTAACGGCAGAGCCTACTATTAAGACACTGCGAAAAGTGGGTTTTCGCTCAATTGTGGAGGCATTGTATGGTGCGTAGCGAAATTTAACGCTGCAATTTCTCTCCACAACTGAGAGAAGAAATAAAAATATTAAATATGTAATTTCCTTGACTGGCGATCGAACTTACAACCTATCACGTTAAAAGCCACACGCTTGTGCCCCTGCGCCACAACTCGCCTCAAAGGCATTATATTATAAATCATATTTCAGAATGTCCCGCCACAAATAACCGAGATAAAGCTGGATTCGGACTCCAGTTCAAGTTCAGACAGCTCCTCTTCATCCAGTGACTCCAGTGATTCAAGCTCAGGTGCTGTAATGTTTTATTGATTGTTATATAAACTAGCCAGAAACGGATTGTATTTAATTTTGTTTGTGTTCCCCTTCTGGTAAGGCAAGCAAGGCAAACTTAATGTAACATGTAAGCATTGGCCTATACATTTCACAATGAATATTTTTATTTTTTATAAGAAATGAGCAAATTATGTTTTAGTGAACATTATTTAGTATGAAAACTATTAATATCTATGATCGGCGCGATGCTAGCGGGATTGATTCCATATTATGGCATTTTTTTTTTCTTTTTGCTTTCTTTCGTATAACAAGATAAGCGCATGTGGATTCAGCCACTTAACGCGTGGCTTCTTAAGATTGAGCAGAGGATGGAGAATGGAATGTCTTAACACTAGTTCCTCTCTTCCATCCTAAATGCGGGAGATTAGTAAAGCAAAAAAGCAAATATTTTATATAAATCTTAATAAGCTAATTTTATTTCAGATTCAGAGCAAGAAAAGAAGAAAAAAGAAAAGAACAAGAAGAAAAAGGACTCAAAAGCTGAAACCCCTGAACCCGCAGAGGAGAATAAAAGACCTCAAGTAAATGAGCGGTGGGGTCACGACGGTTTCTTTGAAACATACGGCAAAGACAGCGGATTCGAGTCACAGACAGACAGACCTAATGCCAGGTCTAAAGATACTGACAATTTTAGAAGACCTAGACAAGATTTTAGAAATGATGACAGACGTAGATATAACGACGATCAACAAATCGATATTGAACGGTTTGAAAGAAACCCACGAGAGGATCGAAGAGGAAATCAAAGAGAAATGGAATTTGAGAATTATAGAAGACATTTGGATAATGATAAAAGAATAAGAGATAAAGAAAGCACGAGCAGAAGGCGCGATGAACGTGATGAGGAACATTCAAGAAGGAGAAACGACGATAGACGAGATGACAGAAATAGAGACGACGATCGAAGGAAGAATGATGAGAGAGATTACGATCGTAATCGTTATAACAGGGAACAGCAAATCAGAGATAAACGTTATGACAGAGAACAAGATCCCCGTGAAAAGAAAAATGAAAGTAATAGCGAATATACCAGAAGAAACCAAGACAAAAATAATGGTAGACAAGATTCTAGATATGAAGATAATCGAAGAAACCGTGATAATGTTGAAAATTCAGAGAGAAGCCGTGATGACCGCGATAGAAAAGAAAGAAATGATAAAGAACGAAAAAATGAGCAGAACAGTCGAGATAGACCTGATAAAGAAGACTCTAGAAAAAAGGACGATAATCCTAGAGGTCGTGAAAGAGAAGATACCAGATCAAGGCGACCAGATGAAAGAAATAGACATAACGATTACAATAACATGGAAGATTCTAGAAGTCGTGTTATTTCGAAACAAAATGATGACGACAGCCGAAGCGGTCGTAAAGAATACGATAGAAATAAGCTTAGAAATCAAGAGATCAATGATGAGGAAAATGATAGAAATAGAATTTCTAAATCTAAAAATGACAAAAAAGATGAGAGGAATCGCCGTAAAGATAAAGATAGCCCAGAGAAAAAATTGCAAAGCAGTGACGAAGAAGACACAAAAAGCCGACGACGGGGCAAGAAAAAAGAAAAAGACTCAAAAGTAAATCAAATAAAATCGAAGAGTAAAAATAAGGAAAAACGAAAAAATAAAGAAGAATCTGATTCAGACACTACTGACAGTGAAAGTTCGTATGAAAGGAAACCTAAAAAAAGTAGTAAAAATAAAAAGCGGGATAAAGGACCACAAAAGGATAAAGAGAATATCGAGGATGACTCGGATCATACAGATAAAGAACAGAAAGACTTGGGCGGACGTTATTGGGATAATTTTGATTTGGAAACCAAAAACGGCTCCAAAGAGAAATTTGAGGGCGGTACACCTGAAAGACGTGAACCAAACTACCAACGAAAGCGGGAACGCTAATTGCTTAATTAAATAAATCGTTTTCAAAACACACTGTACACTAAATGTAATAAAATTTTGTAAATATGGATCCATTTTAGTGTTATGAATATAATAAAGATATTAAAAAATTAACATAGCTTTGCCCATCACTGTCTTAGTTTTTATATTTCTACTTTAAGTATTTATTTCTTAATAATATTCGATTCGATAAGGAAAAAATATAAAAGAAATGTTTTGACATAATTTTTTGCAAGTTTCTATGTATCGTTTTCTTTAATGTTATAATTTGGAACTGATCTTAATGAAAGCCCTAATTATCCTCCGGCTGGGCCCATTAAATAGTCCAGTAAATTCGCAAGAGTAAGCTGTATACTTGCATTTCTACCATTCAACAGTCTGATAAAGGATCGAGCGAGCAGAAACTGTTGAAATGAACTCGCTCAATTCTACGGAGCGAAGCAAAGTAATTACAAAATACAAATCTTCGCGATGCCGTCGTGGCGCAGAGGCACTAGGGTGGGACTGTAACGCGACTGTTGTGAGTTCCCCACTCGAGGAAACGAAATATTTACTTAAATTTATATTTCCGTTTATTCGCTCTTGTATCGAGGCGAAAGTGCGGCGTTGAGTTCCACCACTCAACACGCAATGCCTCCAGAATTCGGTGGGAAATGGGGAACGAATTGTCTTAACACTATGTTCGCTCTGCCTATCCTGCTGTGTCGTGAAGCTGACAATGGTTTTGTTGGTGGAAATGTAAACACCTAATTTATTTAAAAGGAATCCGTTCCGCCTAAACATTAGCATACCTCTTCCTCTTTCTTCTCTTTCACGGTGGAAACCTGGCTTTATTAGCTTACTATTGAGGTTTGAATGTAATAAATACTTAAATAGTGAATGACACTAGTGACAACTGATTAACGAAATATTATAATTACAATTATCGCCTCAATCTAAATTTCACCAAAATGTGTGAAGCAGGAGTCTGTGATATAGATTCTGAGGACATTGAAAATGATAATCTAAATGTAAATCCTATTCGTGACAAAGCAAAATCAGCACCGATCTATACTTTACCATCGGAAGAGCTATTAACAGTACAAATTTCCGCTCCATCATATTTTCATTCTTTAAAAGATAATCAGGCTCCTCCATTCAGGAAGCCGGAGAAGGAGAGACGCCCGTGCCTGTTACTGGATAACCTTGTAACTGAGGACGAAGTTGTGGTGATGGTTGCAGCTGCAGTTACTGAGGACAGCTTAAAGAAATATTTACGTAATTTTACTGTTTTTGATTCAATTTTATTTTAGCTTTAAGTTGTATCCCGCATATTGCTGGGTAGGCAGAGGGAACCTCGGAATCTAGGTGTAAAACATTCTGTTCACATTAAGGCACATCTATTCTCCAATTTCCGTCGAATTCAGGAGGCATTGCGTGTAGAGAGGCGAAACTAAATGGCGCGTATTTTTTAGCGAGGAAAATTAAAATTTGCATATTTCATTTCCTCTAGTGGGAATCAATCCCATAACTTATCGCAGTTACAGTCACACACGTGCTCCTGCGCCACGACAGACTAAAATAAATACCTATACTTTTATTATTTTTCTTACTTTTAGGTAAATATCTCGTTATTAAGAAAATAGTACATAATTTCAATATTTCGGAACGAGATTTTTTAATAAGTTTGTTAATAGAATGTATGGATTACGCAGCACAAAGAGATTTCCCTGCTTATAAACTGGCCTGTCTTTTGACTATATATTTAGCTACTCATTTGTATTTTAAATTCTATTATTGGCTGCCACCGATTGATGTTTGGAAATTTTTCAAAGAAATTATGATACGCCATACTATAGAGGTATTGTCTTAGATTAAAAGCACTTATTTCGAAAGTTATTTGATAATATTTTGTAATAATAATACCTACTTAAATTTATTATCTAATCTGCGACCCCGAACTATAATTATCTAAGTAAGTACTTCGTGCCGGAGTAAGACAGTGTTTAACTATAAACGCGATGTTTGTGCATTCTATCTCTACTTAGGTTTTTCTAGCGTCACCTGTATCCCGCACATAGCAGGGAAGGCAGAGGGGACCTAGTGTTAAGACACTTTGCTCCCATTAAAACACTCACACTCACTTTTCGCTGAATTCGGGAGGCACTGCGTGTTGAGAGGCAAAACTCGCCGCGCTGTGCCTCGTTACCAGCTGAGCGAAGAGATAAAAATATTAAATAATTCATTCCCACGAGTGGGTAGCGCACCCACAATCGTCACATGTTTTTGCTCCTGCTACACAATGACCTCTAAAATATAACATTAATTTAGTATATAATTTTATTTAACTATTCATAAACAAATAGAAAAAAATATGTTTTATTATAATTTTCAGGATTCCCCCGATGGACAAGAACTCTTTAATCCTGAAGAATGCTATGACATATTGTCCCATTTCCACACTATTTATATAAACAATTTGCCATTAATACATATTCATACATTTGGTGTTCACCGATTAAAATTTGTTTGGCCTTTCAAAGGAAAGGCTTAAAAAGCTCATCTTAATCTAAAAAACTTTTTGTAAACTGTGAGTAACAAGCACCCTACAGAGTTGCCTACAAAAAATATATTCAAATTCTTCTTTATTCAAATAGACTATTATATAAGCACTTTTGAATCATTGAATAAACATATAAGCAAAAAGCTACCAATGGTTCGGAAGGCAGTTCTGCTGAGAAGTGCCGGCAAGAAAGTCAACAGTTGCTCTTTTCAAAGTCAATGGTGTAATTTAATTATAACAGCTAGCAGCTATCCAGCATTACATTCAATAGATAGTAAATCCATACATGTTTATCCTTTAAATATTCCTGTACAGTGTAATATATTGTACAGGCATGTTAGAATTTTGGTATAGCTTGATAAGAAGGCATGGCTCAATTGGCAAGGACCCCTTGGACAATAAACAAGAGGTGTAGGATTGATCAAATCCCCTTATAAAGTTAAAATTTGCATGTTGATATTTTTTTTAAACTTGAAAACAGTTTATAGGATTGTTTTTAAGATCCCTTATATATATATGTATATGGCACCAAGTCATAATCCTATGTAAATATTGCCATCCTCCATGTTCTATTGATTTCAAAGGCATTGTATATAGAGTGACAAAACACCATAGCCACAATCTTCCCATTTATAATCAGACCCTTGACCTATGCCACAAGGCCATGACGGCTCAGTATAATAAAAAAAATATATTATACAATTTGAAGTAAATAATTAATGGTAAATAAGACACTCTATTTTGTAAGAATGGAAATAAACTTAATATAAATAAAGTACTCAAAAGCAAATGAATATTTTATTTCTCAACAGAAACCTGCACTAAATTAGGTTTAGATTTTTTTCTTTTCCTCACTTTTCCTTCAATTAAACCATTTTGCTTCTTCTTATTGACCTCTGGTTTTCTCTTCTTTTTTTTACATGACAATGGATTAGGATTTTTTGACCTTTTCTTTTTCTTTACAACCTTTGGTTCTTCAACCTCCTCTTCTACACCAAGAACTTTTTTCATATTCTTTAATGATTCATCTTGAGTTTTACTTATGAACATGAATTGATTAGTTTCTAATGTAGAACCGGCTTTATTGGAACTGGCTGTTGAAGGTTTTTCCAGTGTAGGAGATTTATTGTGTAAATACAAAAGTGGGACTCCAGCTTTTAATCTCATCTTTTCCTGTAAATCTCTATCTTGCGTTGCCAATATATAATGTTTATCGTTTTTCTTACCAACCATAGATTTAATACACTGGGCCCCAGAAATGGGTTCTTTGTGGTCACATTCATGGATACCAAATTGTTTTAATATTGTAAGGGCCCCATGTGTCTTCTTTGCAATTTTTTCTGTTTCTATTATTATACATCTAGTTGTCAAGAGCTTAACATGTCCATTGAGATATTTGGATAGCTGGTCCCTTATGTTGATATGTTCCTAAAATTATAAATATAAATAAAGTTATAATTAAATAATAGATAATCTCATTACAACTTCTCATAAATTATAAAAAGGTACCTAGTCTAGATTACTGCTCGCTGGTTCTGGAAAATTCTCCTGCCATCTCATACTTTGTTCCTTTAATGACAAATGGGAGTCGGCGCTATCCGCTTCAGGATCTGGTAATTCTTCTTGGGGCACCTGAATATCTTCGTCAGGTAGTTTTTCAGCTTTCCATTCTTCATCGACTATATCTATTAGTCTACCGTTGCGTCGGTATTTACTATCCATATTTTAGTAAAATGAGTATGTGTTTTTTATATATTTCTATATCTGAAATACTTCGAGCAGTAATCGAAACTAGGTAACCTGAAATTTAAACATAACTCACTTTAAAAGCTGAAAAGCAGAAAGTTCCGTCGATCAATACTTGATACGGCTGGTGGAAACCGTAATTATTGTAATAAAATTTAAGGTATTTTTGAACTTTCTTATATCTCGTTATCTTCATGTTTATAATTACCTTATAAGCTAATAATTTATAAGTAAACCCTTATGAGTAAGTGGAAATTGAGAATAATCATGAAAAATTGCACGTTTTCAAACTTAGACAAATATTTATTTGTCCCTTGTCACTTGTCACTGTCAGCGTAAATGAGGTCTTCTTCTGTGCTTGTCAGGGTCATTCAATATTGACAAATACCAAAGGTAATACACAATCACAGATAAACAAGATAATTCGATTTTATAGTTAAATAAAATTAATGTTTTAAAAAGAAATTGATATTATTGAAATTTAGTAAATTATCAATAGGGAATTGCTGTAAAGTAAATTCATTTATCAATTATCATTACTGCACACTCAGTCCTATATTTAATTTCAGTAATGATTTGTTTTACATGCTAAAAAGTATAAATATGTATATTATACACACACAATGTACATGACTATTCTTTATTAAAAGTTTTAAGTTTTTTAAAAAATAAATTAATATCAGGTATCAGTATAATATAAGCAATTCATCATAATGAAAATGATCCTAACTAAATAAGAATAGACAGAAATTTATCCATGACCATCGACAAGAATTTATATTTTATGAATTGTCTTGCTCCCTCTCGCTTCCATGTTTGTTCGTGGTCATTTCGCATTTCTGAGCTAGATTTTTCAGTTTAGCAATTCAATTAATGATTTCATTCGTATAAGAGTGTAATTAATGAAATTGTCCGAATCACGGCGACCTTGCGAGGATTTGTCGCCCAGTAAAAAGTGTGTGACGGCGATATAATAACAGGGAGGGTACGTCTTTCATGTCCTTATAATCTCGCAAATGCGTCATTTTATCAAATAATTTAGAGTACAAACTCATTACCGCTAGATTCAATCTCGTAGGCAAGTTGGTTTTAATCGTGCGATTGAAAGTTTATTCTGAGGTAGCAAGATATTTTGCAAGGTACAGCTGATTGGGTCGGGGCGAAGTGATAGGTTCGTCGGAGGAAATGTATTGATACGAGCTGGCACGGTTAGTCATCAGCAGCAGACGCGACGACGGCGGCGGCCGATAAATTTGTGGATAAACGTGAACGCAGGCTCGCGAGTGTCAAGTAATCACCGATAAGTTCCATTGTTCGTAGTTCTTTGTGATTTTGATGATATGCACGCAAAGATAAAACATCTTGTTTTCGTTTCTTTCATATTTGTTTTGTTGCGAAATCAAATCTTTAACGTTGTTATTTAAAAGTCGATTAAATCTAAAGTAGTTGTTGCGGACGTAATAATTTAATTTGTGTAAATTGTCGATGGTGTTGGCTTGTGTTTTTGTGTCATATTAACGGTAAGTTATCTAAACCAGCTTGTTTTCAGACTACCGCTTTACAAGGCCCACAGATCTTTTATAGATTTAATATTTTTATATATATAATAATTGGTAATATACACGACTTATTTATCTGAGATGAAATATTTTTTTAACATATGTACAACTAAATAATTATCCTTGTATATCATACAAATTACAATGAAATGACTAGCTTTGTTGATAATGAACAATAGATGTTAGATATTATATTGGTTCAAGATTATTATAGTAAAATAAAAAGGTTTCATCATAAAGAAAAATAAGTATATTATATTAAAAATGTGTTTAACTGAAATATATAAGCAACAATTTCAATGGTAAACTAATATTCTATGCATGTTGCTTGTGTTACATTGTTTATATAACTGCCATTGCTCAGCTCTCTATTTTAAACATATGGCATAAGCAATCTTATAACCAAAGTAAAGGTTATTCTTATACATAATTAAATTGATTAAATTTATTGAAAAAAAATAAAAATAAGAAATTCTGGAATTATCTATAAAATTTAATTATATCTCATTGTATGTATTGATTCATAATTCACATGTAATACTACAATTTATAAATGAATATTTATGAGTTCTGCAACAAGTTTTATAAAGATCATTATCATAGGCTTATTATTACTTTACTTAAATATTTTATTTTTCAAATGGTCTATGGTTTTTTTAAATTGATTAACTAATCTAATTGGATCTTTTAAATGAAGTTTTAAAACAAAACATTTTATTGTGTGACTCATAGTGTCACACCACTCATGTGTAGTATAGTAGAGTAAAGAAATTAGAATTTTAAATATTTTGTTCTTGCCAGTGGGAATTGAACCCACAACTGTAGGGTTTACAGTTCCTTACTTGTGCCCCTGTCATACAACTGGTCTCTTCTTCATACATATATTTTTATAACTATGTAATCAAGTTCATTTCTCATTTCAAGTGTAGTCTTATTTTTGTTACTGAATATTACTATTAAAAGGTGTTCAAAGTCAATATTAGAATATTTCATTACAAATTATTGATGGATGTTTGAAATTTTTCTTACAACATCATTTCTCACATGTCCTGTAAAAAACGTAGTAAAATGTAAATTAATAGATTCAGTGGTGGAATGCAACACCGGACTTTTGCCTTGGTGTCAGAGCAAAGAAATAAAAATATATTATTAAATTAACTTTCCATTATTATTTTGAATTCAATTAGTTTAATTGACACTTGATGGTAATGAAGTGGGTTACTAATTTAATACTATAAATTTATTGTTCATTAAAAGTATTTTAGGCCATTAAGTCTGAAAATAATTACTTTACTAATTGCAAAAAAATATTACTTGTATTTAAAATGTAGGTATGTTTTTACTATGTGAAAAAATCTAAAGTTTCAATCTTAGTTTGTTTATTTAATCATGAATATCGGGTCAGGCAAATCTCAAAGAAATATTTTTCAGTTGGATAGTTGACTTAACAGGGAAGCAACCTGTAATAGGAGCCACAGTTACTACTTGCACTTACATTGAGCCATGTGTATATACATACTACTCTGAGTTGTTTCTCATAACATCAATTAAAAAAAAACAGTCAAATTGATAACCTCCTCCTTTTACAAAAGTCTGTTTAGAAGTATTTTTATTGGTGCTATTCTGTATTAACGTAAACACATAATTTTGTTTATATATATATATTTTTTGCTTTGAACTGCATCTTCATCCATGTGGATACATTGGTATAACTAACTGACTTTGAAACTATTATCGTGATGTTATAGCCTTATCAACAAATGTTCTACCCAATACAAGGAGTTTTCAATTTAAACATTCATCTATCAAACAAACTGGTCAGTTTTATAATTATAGCATAGATTATCATATTTTGTCGATTTACATATCAAACTCGCCATTTTTAGACTTGAAATTAATCCTTTTACATATCAAATTCGGCTCTTTAAACCTCTAATTCATACTTTAATCACGCATATTTTTTTATTCCAAATAAAATATTTAATACTAAATTAATAAGCCTAAGATATTTTAAGCTTATTATTACAAAATTATATTGCATAAGCTTGGAGTAGATAACCTATGAAAATATAGCATTTTGCTGTAAATTTACATTATAAACTTTTTTTTTTCTTGCAGGCGATGGCAACAAACCGAAGTGGTGCGGCTCAGAGGCCCAACGGCGCGCCTCAGACTAAAGTATGTCAGTTCAAATTGGTACTGCTCGGCGAGTCAGCGGTGGGTAAATCTTCCCTCGTCTTGCGCTTCGTCAAGGGCCAGTTCCATGAATATCAAGAGAGCACCATAGGGGCAGCTTTCCTAACTCAAACGCTTTGTTTAGATGATACTACTGTTAAGTTCGAGATTTGGGACACGGCGGGGCAGGAGAGGTCGGTGTTTCACTTGGTTTTTTTTATATTCTCTCTTAATGTTAAGATAAAACACTGTGTTCTTCAGATTTTGGAACAGTTTAATCTTTGTATTGTTGCTTGGTGGTGTCAACTCAATCTTAACCTGTGTTAGGCTGGAAAATTGAAATTTTAAAATTGGAGATATATAATCATTATCCTGTATAGAGCGTGAGAAAATCCATATCGAACGCAACGTAAAATCGTAAAAAAACATAACAGTAAGAATTACTGTTTGTAAAGTTATATCAGATTTTATTCACTCTTCTCATTAATAGAGTATAAATAAACAAGTGTTCAAAAGTACTTTGATCTGTTATCAATGTGATATCAGTGTAAGACTCGTGTATTTATGTTATTTACTAATGACTTACTATGAGACTAGACATATATACTCTTGTAATGAATACGTATATGTATACGGAATTATTAGTGGCGAACGGAGTGTCTTCACATTACGTGCCTGTTACGTGCGAGACAAAGCGTGAAGCGTACATAATTATTAGAAATATACTTTAGAAAATGTTTGATTTATAATTAAGTCTCAAGATGATTTTTGTATTTGTGGACTTACCTTTTGGGATATATTGTAAACTAGGGACCCACTCGGGGCTTGGTCCGCTTGGACTACAAAATTAAACTGAATTACTTTCGTGTTCTAATATCATTATCGTTTCAAGGCAATATAATTACCATAGTTACTATTCTCCTGAATCAAATTCATTTTAAACATCGCACAAAATGTGTCTGGTAAAAAAAATGGGTAATTCAATTCCAAATTTTCAAAACAAACACGCAAAAAAATCATTACATTTATTTGTTACTTTTTTATTTTATCCAACACGTGACAATGCATTTACGTAAGTTTACTGTTGGCCGTGAATTATTAGCAATCGTTTACACGGAGCTGTGAGTTATAAGCTACATACAGTTAGTATGTATCGGGTACACCGTTTACATGGCAATGCTAATCAAACGGATATCAATTATATGCATTTCTTATCAGATAATATAAAGTGAATAGAAAAAACTTAGTGATCAGTCACTTAGTTCTCCGTAATGCAACTTTACGCTTGTTCCAATGTAGCAGGGTAGGCAGACTAAATCTATTGTTAAGACACTCCGTCCCCTATAGCATGAGTAGCAGAACTCAATGCCTATAAGGTTAGATATGATGAAGATAGACCTTATTTTTATAGTAAATAATTGTTTTCCAGGTATCACAGTTTAGCACCAATGTACTATAGGGGCGCGCAAGCGGCAATTGTAGTCTACGATATAACTAATCAGGTAATGCATTATCTCTATTTTATTATTAAGCTTACGAGTTTTATGCCTTTAATTTTTTTCTCTATATGTAAGCGGCTGCGTCATCTTCGTCGTCACAGCATTGAGAAATTAATGATTTTTATTAATTGTCTCGCCAAGACCTGCAATGACAGTAGAAAAGCTAAAGCTGCAGTTTGCTTGTAGAAAAGCTAAATAGTATATGTACAGCTCTTTTTGAATATTTTTATCAGTTTTAAATATATCATTTTTAATAAAATTATATTAGCCACAGAAGTAACTAATAATAATAAAATGTATAAAATTTCAAGTAATTTGAAACATAATTTTGTGAACATACCTAGTGTTAAGACACTCC
>FAPJ01005883.1:0-17945 GCA_001485985.1 Heliconius ethilla aerotome | reverse complement strand
AACCCACAACCAGTCGCGTTAACTGTCACATACTTGTGCCGACTGGCCTCTGAACTAATTTTAATGTGTTTGCTGTTTCTTATCTTATCAATTAATATGTGAATTAAATACAATATATTTTATAATTATCATATTTAAGTTTATAATTTTATTTTAGTACTATCTAAGTAGAGCCGAGATTAGAGAGTAGAGATTAGTCTGGTTTTTTCTTTTTTGTTTCTCCCTACAAAACATTGTAGATACATTTGTATGTAATTAAATATGTTCAGATTGACACAGATCTCATTATAAACTAACAAATCCACTGTAACAATCATTAATTGTTATAGTTGTTGCGCGAGGACATTTTTTGTTTTTAGCTCAAATAACTGGTGCCTTCCGTGAACGTTTACTATTTATTATTTAATTAGATTTTTTTTATATAGTTATGATTTAAATTTAGACACAGAAATTATGATTTGTTGGTCAACAACGGTAGTTAATTCTTTTTCATACATAGTTTAGTTAAAATAAATATTATTTTATTGTAATCACATAAGTTAAGGTAAATGAAATATTATTATTTATTGGACAATGTATCAATATACTTTTGGTATTATTTACCTTTTTTCTTTTAGTTACAATTTTTCCTTTTTTTTTTACTTTTCGCCTATTGTAAGATATTGGGTATAGAGTGGCAAGTACCTAATACTATTCGTCGTCAAACGAGGAAAAACGAAAATATTTAGTAAATACAAACCTCTACACAAGTATACATTGAACTATCAACGGGTTCAATCAGCTGTTTCAATTACGTCACTTTTGAAGAAAAAAGTAAACCATAAAAAGTGCAATTGTCAAACAATATAGGCTAATTTCAAGCCGCAGTGGCAATGATCATAATATTTACGACCGTGACCCAAAAAGTGCCACGTGATTTGAAGCTGAAGATGACCACGCTGGCTGCATGTGCTATACTAAGTCCATCATCATATTAACTCATCGTGTGTTGAATCTATCTTGTTTGTTGGAAGTTATAGATAGAATGAAGTATAAGAAAGGGATGGTGTTCAGTTTTGGTTCCGAAAGTAGACTGGTTTACGTTTCATGTTACAAAAAAAAATCATTTTTGTCTTCGCTGTGCTAAAAACCGAAATGGAAATACAAATACCACTAATATTATACTAGTAGGTGTAACTTAAAGAAAAAATATTGACGATTTTGTGATTTAGTTTGGAAAGTGGTGTACAAGGTGGTGGTAATCTCATTATGTCATTGTATTTGCTATTAAGTTTTAGCAAATATACACATACTATTACTATAAAATGATGAATGGCGTCATGGCGTCTTTTTTCTTCATAGTATTTATACAACATTTAGTCATTTGTTTTTAAATTAGGGAAAAATATAAACAGATAATAGTAAAAGATTACAAACAGACAATTCGATAAACTTTGACTGACCTCTGGCCTTAAATAGTGTTATGAAGTTCACAATCACTATGTCAGTGGGTCGTGTCGTCTCAAACTTAGAACATGTTTAAAAAAAACAATCATATTTACAGGCATACATTTTATTCCATAATCAGTTTTGAAAATTTAAAAATGAAAATTGTTTTATGTAATATTATTTAGATCTTAGAGAATGAAATATGGAAAAAAAGATTTTTACTACGTTCTTGAATAATTTTTATATTTTTCAATTAAAGCATTATAAAATTGAGAAATGTATAATTATTTATTAAATTAAATATATATAATTTCAAGTTGGTTTTCCTTTTACATTTTTTTCTTAACGTTCACAGATATCATTTTAATTTTAGATAATTACAAAAAATGTTGTTGAATCAATGTTTACCAGAATTTTTATTGTAAAAGTAAAGTATTAGGGGGTAGCCTATTCGAATAAAGAGTATAGTGAATTTGAATAAAACCACGGTATTTTTCATATTTAGCTGGGCATATTATAGGATTTAGTATTACGATGGCGTGCGTCATGCCACCTTCTCCACCCTCTTGTGCGTAGCGGGCAATCGTATTATGTGTGTAAGTCTTCCTAGGTTCAAGGGCGGCGCGGTGCGCGTACATATGTTTGTCGATCGATCGCGTAATGCACTCTCTTGACTATAAATAATAAATATAAATTATGATTATTGAAAAAAACATGTCTATAGGGGCGGCTTAGTCGAAATCTTGGTTAAAATCTGTTTCGCTTGTTCTGAGAGCTTTAAATTCCATAATTTAGATTTACAATTTTAAGATTTTCTTATAACATATCAAATGAAAAATATTTGTAGAAAAGTTATAACAGTTATTTCAATCGACTTTAAAAAAGAAGGAGGCTTTTTTACGAATATTTTGCTAAATACCCGGATCACCTGTACAATCTGTAGAAATGTTAGTATAGATGAGTCAGGTACGGAAATAGCTGAGTAACATGATTCTTGAGATAATTAATGTCCTACTTCTTTGAAATTGTATTTATAAAAAAAATATTTTTATTATTTAGATATTTTATTTATATTGTTATTGTTTGTGGTTTGGCTCAATAATATTTTTACCATTTATAAATCTTAACGAAAGAATCAATATTCACCTATCGTATAGATTTAAATTAAATGTTTTATATTATTATAGATAATACATATTACTTTGACAAGAAGTACAGCTGTTTTATTATAGGTCCGTCACAGTGTATTTATGAACATTCTGACTTAATAAAATATTAATATGTGCGCTTACTTAGGACGTCAATAGTGAACTTTTAATATATACAAGTATATTACAACGACTTCCTACAATATATTTATTTATATAATTTTTATTACGCCCAAACACATGTACAGACCGACACCGATAGTGTTATCAGTCAACCCACCGTAGTACAGCATAGTTCATTGAGCTGCAACCGTCTTCTAAGGCTATATGTTTAAATACATATACATATTTACCATTTTCTCTCCTTTTTCTCATTTCTTCTCCCTTATTGCAGTATATAGGGAGCTTGGGATATGTCAGTATTTTCCACAGTTTTTCCAATAAGAGTTATGCTGTATCTCCCGCATAGTAGGTGATACCTAGTGTTCACTTAGAACACATTCTGAACTGAACTCGCAACCCCCGCAGAGAAAGTCACCAATGTGCCACAATACCATCATAACATCGCTTATGAATGCCAATTTCTATTTATATGTGAAAACAGATTGTACGACGTACGTGTTATTTTTGTTTACTTTATCGTGTCGTTGATGGAAAGAGGTAATTGTACTGTTTACTTGGCGTTTTGTTTTTGAACCATTTATTTATGAATAGTTGTTGATACATTGATCCCGTTGTGGGGCTGTTGGATAGCTTCTGTGGGCGATGCTTGTCGATATGATTTGGTCACCCGAATGATCTGGGGGTGGGGGTGGGGGCAGGCAAAGTCCAGCGCCATGCTGGGAAACATCCTAGGTAGTCTATGATGTTTGACAATTCCACTAAAATATTTATCCCAATTAAGAATTAAACTCATAATCTTCGCGTTCACGGTAAACTAACACCACTGACAAAAGTGTATTTACCCATTTAACTGTTCTTGGACTCGTGTTTAATTACTCCCTCATGTTCTTCCCCAGGACACATTCGGTCGCGCGAAGAATTGGGTCAAGGAGCTCCAGAGGCAGGCGTCACCGTCCATCGTCATCGCGCTCGCCGGCAACAAGAGCGACCTGGCCGCCAAGCGGATGGTCGAATTCGAAGAGGCTCAGGCCTACGCGGACGAGAACGGACTGCTCTTTATGGAGACCAGCGCCAAGACTGCCATGAACGTGAACGATATATTCTTAGCTATCGGTGAGTTTGTTAGTTAGTCCTTTAGTTAAGTTGCTCACTTACTTAAGTTGCTCACTTAGTTAAGTTAGTCAATTAGTTAGTTGGTTACTTAAGCTGAGCAGATAGTATAGTTCGAAGAGGCTCAAGCTTACGAGAACGAGGCATTCTTAGCTATCGGTGAGTTTGTTAGTTAGTTGGTTAAGTAAGTCTACTAGTTAGTTAGTTGAGTGGATGGTATAGTTGGAAGAGGCTCAAGATGTAATGACCAAGCCTGATTTGTATCAGGCATGATATACTTCCTCAGGTAGTTAATAATAATAAATTACTTCATCGTATATGTAAAGAGTTAAGTAAGAAATCTTATATACATATAAGAAAGCTTAAGTATGTACAATATAGTCTAGTCTAGTTGTTTTTATTTATAGTCTATAAATGTATGTATGTTTTTGCTTTAAATTATGTTCATATATCTAGTATATATATTAGCAGAGTAGACAGACGTAGTATTAACTCACTCCGTTCTCCGCTCTTCGCCCAATTTTTGGAACATTGCGTGTTGTTTATAAAAAATATTAAGTAAATTACATGTTTATATGATATCCCATCATCTACTTTCTTCTACTATTACTTTCTCTATTCTCACAATAACTGTAGTATTATAAATTCGCAGCCAACAAGTTACCAAAAAGCGAGAGCGTGGGCGCGGCCGGCACGCGCGTGCTCAACAACGCGGACGCGCCGCGCGCCGCCTCCTCCTGCTGCAAGTGATACCCGCAGGTACCACACACCACCACATACCAACACACTCCAGCCCTCGACTTATTCAGTTGACCGTTGATATTTTACAAAAGTGTATTTGAACCGAAGCGAGGTGAAACGAATTCTCATTCTAGTACCGTATGGCCCCATACACAGTATACAGGACATATAAATGTCACTATAGAATTCTACTGTTTTAGAAAGATTTAGGTTTATTGTTGACTATTTCTATATATTACCCTTTTTTGTGCTATTAATGGTTTTATCGTTTTATATTTCTTTATGGCTTTAAGCTTTACCCAGCATAGCTTGCGTAGCGTGCAGGACAGTGTAAAAATACTCCGTTCTCCACACATCGCACAATTTTTGAGGTATTGCTTGTTAAGTGGCGGAAGAAGACAATGCGTGACGTTAACGTTTTGTCTTGTTACTAAAGCGACGAAATGAAAACATTTCTTTCTCCCGAGTGGGAATTGAACTTACAACCGTCGCGGTGTGCTCCGTCGGCCATTTTGTTATTTTAATTTAATTACTTCTATAATATTATAATTTCTTACATTTCAGACCGTGTCGCTACAGAGTGAGGGCGCGCGCGCCGCCTAGCCGCGCCGCGGTCGCGCTGCGGGACGCCATACACACATACACGTACACACCACTACACACACATCACCACACTCACACACCAGCACACACATACAAACACGTCACTACACACACACATACCACAACACACGCACACACCCATCAACACACAGCCACACATCGAAAGTGTATGCATTCTAATACCAACATACAGAAATTAAGCAACATCCACAACATGCTCCCCTACACCCTCGTCTGACCTCCATGTACGCACCAATACATAGCCTTACACACAAAATGCAATACACACATTCATGTAAAGTCTACTACACCCACTTACATTACTTATATAATAACATTTGTGTGAATCTGCCTCAATTCAGCATCTGCCTAAATTGCTCTGTACGCAAATTGAACCTGCCCCTTTTAAAGAACATTTATCTTAGTGGCACGATCACTACACTATAGTGCACACCAGGCTTTACTCATTTTACAATTTTACAATGAAATGTTCATCAATTATTATTGTTATTATAATTAAATAATATTGTCTTTTTTTATTTAAACATAGCTTAGGTTAACAATCGGGAAGGTTATATAATTTAAATCAATTAACGTGTTATGTAATCGATTTTATTTATTTTTAATTTTCGATTTCTCGCACTATATTGATATAATATACCCGCGGCGTCTCGCGGCAGTTATAGGATTAATTGTAACGTAAACATATACATATATATAAATATATATACTTTTAAAAAAGTTTTATTTCTATCATGTTATAGTTATTTCGTTTCTCCATAGCTTAAGGTCACTTCTGGTTTATATTTAATAGGATGGTGAGTATGGAGCCGTCCATAAATGACTTTGACGAAATATGTGTGTGACTAGGGTTTCCTGAATTTCGTGACGTCACATATCAATGTATAATATCTTAGTATTGTAACTTATGTAAAATTACAAAATATGTGACGTCACAGTAGCTAGGTGTGTCAAAAATTAATATTCATGTTAAATAATTTATGGGCGGCCCCTAAAGCAGTGTAGATAATTAATAGTATACCCACTAGCCCTTCTACGATTGCAGTGTACACACTCTCCTCGCGCATCTATGAAACACATTTTGGTATCGACAATAAAATGAGATTATCAACACGGTAGCACGCGCCGAGAGTGTGAGCTCGACTAAATCGTTTTGTATCATAAAAAGTTCAATCGTTTATTAGAATTGGCTGTCTATATGTAATAGCTTGTATGCGATACCATTTTAAATGTCCCATGTCGATATGTAAATAACAGCTTAAAAATATACACGTTATATGTACAAGATATATTGTGGGCCATTACTTCTTATTTTTTGTTTATATTTTATTATGTATAAAAAATGTTGATTACAATCATGATTATGATCTAATTTTAAATTGGAGTTGCCATTTGTAAAATTTTGTTATTTTAAATATTGATTTTTATGCATCTTGGCAACATTCGTAATTATTAGTGAAAATTGCTCTACAAACACAATCATAAATGTTTATATTTTACTAAATAATAATATAAAATTATTTACCCTTGAAAAAGTTTATTAATTAATTATTAATATAAATAATAAAGCATTACGTGTGTTTTGTATCGATCACTTTACGGTACCGTAATATGTAGGGGGATAGTTCAACATAAAACAGCATAACATCATTGAAATCCATCAAGTATATGTTTAGTTCAACATTAAAAAAAACTTACAATTAAAATATAACAAATATATGTTTGATAAGCAACATTAAATTATAATCCTATTTAGTTCGTAACCTATCTAGTTCCATATAGTACCTATTCAATGAAACAATAACTTCAAATATACGATAAAAATCATTTGAAAAATTTTTGAAAAATATTTGAAGTAAATATATTTGTTTACAAAAAAAGTAAGGTTTTTTTTCATTAGATGGATTTATGCTATTTTATAGTTTTAAAAAAGTTATACTATCAGTCTTTTTCTTTATTTTTTGAGTAAAAAAACGAAGAGTGATCGATCATTACATTTCATGTTTCATTGTCGATAACGCATTCCACGCGGTCTTTTGCATACCGCGATTTATTAAAATTTAATATTTATTTGTTACTATTTAACGCCACGAGATATCATTTTATTTGTATTTTTTATAAATAATAATATTGATTTTTTATATTATATTAAATGTTAAATTTATTCCAAAGTAACTATTGTTTTTTTTTATTGACTTTTATACAGTAATTGGAAATTATTTTGTATTACTTTCAAATGTTTTCCATACACTCATTATTATTAACATGTAATTTTTTTTATATGGAAATAGAGACAATGTCGAAAGAGCGCTGGTTCAAATCTTGACACGTTTTAATTTTATTATTGTCTTTTTTTAATATATTTTTTATATTTACTCGTGGCTTTTTATGTATTATTGTTTATAACTTTTAAATTGTATAATTTATCAGCAGTTTATTTCAATATAATATAGCAATTGTAGTGCATTTGTAAAACAATCGTCATACATTTAGAATCCATTTTTTTTTCAATAGATATCCTTTTAAATGATAAACATGTGAATTTATATATTTTGCATATTTCTAGAAAGTTTCTGTATTTCACACCCGTAAAATCAAAAAATATTTATTCATAATGATTCTAAAAAGAAATATTATAATTTTAAGGGCATACACATAATGTGCAATCGATATAAAGCTTATCACCGCTTCAGAACAAGTAAATATGTATTTAAATGAAATAATTAGTTATAAATGAAGTAAGTGGAGGGATAGTATCGTTCTATAGCATAGTGTAGACGGTTACTGAAAACACATCAAGTATAAGTGAATCATCTGAGGGAGGAGTCGACGGGCGTCATATAGTATGTTTTTTGTATTGTGTAAATATTTTGGATTTATTAAGATTATTATATTGAATAAAAAAATATTGTAAATGATTTTTTGGTCGTTTTATTTCTTTTTTGATTTTTTTAATTCGTGATATTAATGTCATGGTAATTGATTGAATTAATATTTATAATAATCAAAATTTTAGAACAATGAGTGTGTCCAAAACATCATATCTAACCCAATGATAACGGATATGCTGTTCTTTGCCTAATATTTAAATAATTCTTTAAATTTGTGTTAGATACTGAACTTATTGAGAAGGGTAATTATACACCAGGGTGAAAGGTAGTGAGTATATTACGTTAATAGTTGCTCTGCCCCAGTGTATCTGCAGTCGCATTTACTTTTGGCACTTAATGCTTTTAGTTATTTGTATTTGAAGGAGATAACCTGCAGTGAAGACTATGTGATCTCGCCTTCTGACTCGAATTTGAGACATTCCAGAAATCACTCTATGTGTTCGCTTAACCCAACGCTGCAGCGGCGTGAAAAAGTAGTTCTAACCCATGAGTGGAGATAATTAGAAGATATTATAACCAACTCGCTTGCTTACAATCTTCTCCTTACAATCTTCAACATAATTATTTTATATTTATATTGATAATAGAAAATGAAAAAGGATTTAAAGTAAAATCATAAAAATTTTAAAACTACTTTATTTAAAAGCTTTACATTTATATTAATTATAGAAATAACACATTTAGATAGTTCTATTAATAATTAGATAAAAAATTAGTTATTAATATTTATACTACAGTCTATATAGTTAATTCAGTTTAAAAATGCTAAGAGAACACATTCTGAAACATAATCATTGAAACTAAATGAACAAAAATAGCAAGAAATACTGGCCGAATTAATTTAAAAAAAATACAATATACTATGACTAGGAAATATAATTTTCATTACATTTAATAATATAGCTTGAATTTTTATATAAGTACTTAATATTCGAGAGGTAGTTACTTAGTTAAGGCGTAACAAAGACACCACTTAAGTATGATAAAATGGAGTGAAAATTTCAAGTCAACACACAAAAAAAATACAATAAAAATAGAAGTATGTGCCAGAAATGGAAGTCTTGTCGAATTAAGTACTTCAAAGTTAGCAGATAAGTCAGAAACCTATATCCTATAAACAACACATCAAGAATAAGAAAATCGACTTAAAATTGTGCAATCGATTATTACATTTTGCTATAACGATTATTTGACGAATATGCCATCATTAGTATATTCAGATATTGATTGATATATTGGCATAAATTATTCTATAAAGATTTAAATGATTGATCTCAATAAAGAATCTAAACACGACTTCCATTCATATAGCATATTTTCTTTAATTTTAAAAAAACAGTTGTCATAAAATGTTTTGCTTAGATGAAACGTTATGAATGCTAACAGTGAAGTTAGAAATATTAGCATTTTCGTATGATATCTGAGATTAGAGCGGACCTCGTCGATTTCCTGTCTCGTGAGGTCGTTTTCGTCTCACAACTCGTCGTCAAACCTGTCCACGTCGGTGTATGAGTCGCTTCCGACGAACACGTGGTGGTGTTTGAGCACCTCGTCGTAGGAGAGGCGCTCGTCGTGGTCGTCGTCGGCAGAGGCCAGGAGATGTTCGACTTCTTCGTCTGCTATTTCGCTGTAGTCAAGTGAAATTTATAACTTAATATGGATGCTTAAGAGAAAGATTGTATTTCAATCATGCAAATATTGTTTTCCCCCTTTCCATGTGTTAATTTTATTATTTATAATAATTATATATTTTTTTATAATAAAATAGTTTTATTTTTAGTTTAGATAAATTATACATTTGTTTGTTTGAGAGACGACAACAACGACATAGCAGAACAGTCAGTGTTGTTGTCAGTTGGTGAGAGTGCTTGGATGGTTTCCAAGAGAATAACACGATAATTTTGACGATGATAGGAGCAGGTTCACTTCCCATTACGCTTAATATTGTACAGAATTTCCCATGTACGCGACTCGTATAAACATATATAAATATTAAATCTCTGTCTGTATACAACTCACTCATTGTCAGGCACTATCCAGCGCTTTAGTTCATCAGCGTCCAGCACCCCGTCCCTGTTGACGTCCAGGTCGTGCTCAAACTTGTCACGTTCCGATATTAACCACTCTTTATCTTGCTGTGTGCCTGAAGTTAGGAAAATATATATTTAAGTATTAGTCAATAAAAAGGCGATTAAAACAAAGGAAGTGTTTTAATACTTTGTTGTAAAAAATATTACAGTGTAGTGTAATATTTATATGTAGAAGGTATTCTATGTAATTCAAATATTTTTTTATCTTTAAAAAATTTACTATTTTTGTGAGATACGCTATGACAATATTTAGAAACGCATAAAAAAATAGCGATACGTTTCTCGTCAATTAAATCATATGTTCTAGTCCAGCCTCGTCCAAATTTGCTTTGTCCACCAGAGCGAGGAAATTAAAATAAATTAAACCAATCGCATTTAGTTAAGACGCATTACCACAATGGCAACATTTAAATTTAAAATAAAGGTATATATATATGCATAAACATTTAGAATATAAACATTTAGCGTTAGGACACTCCGTTTCTATTAAGACACTTCCCCTCGACACTTTCAGCCGAATTCTGGAGGCAATGCGTGTTGAGTGGCGTAATTCATTAAATATTTCATTTTCTTGAGTTGAAATGAAACCCGTCGAACCCGTCATCGCGCCACGGTTGTCCGCTAACTAGCAAATAATTTAGATATAACAAAAACAAAAAAAAACTTCTTTTGTGTGTGTGATCTTAAACATATTCAATATTATTTTTCAAGACGGAAGTAAAAACTGTTATAGCACAACACCGACACGACGGAACCGTTTTCACCTCATAAAGTTTATTTATAAGCGTCGTCTATAGTGCATAGTCTATACACATATGCAAAATGGCATTCTTATCAATAATTTATAGTTACGTTTTAAATATTTTTAACGTGTCATTTATATAACATTATCAATGTAATGTCGCTCTTCGCCACGCGCAGTCTGACATTATCGAACTGTATAATGTTTAAGATTTAACGATAGAGTTGTAGGTTTGATCCCGACATGGGCTTATACTCACCGGCGCCGCCCACTTTCTGTCTGTATATCAAGATACACCTGTTAAATAGCGGAACTCAACGTCACGTTTCGTCCACTAGGACGGAGAAATGCAAACACTTTAAAAATTAATCGTTCCCCTCAGCAGGAGCGAACTCACAACCATCACGATCATTATGCAGTCCACCATAAGGACCTTTCATATAATAAACAGATAAAAATAATAGCTTCCCGCAACATAAGCAATAGACCTGCATCAAACATTCATAAACAACCGCCCCAGAAAATAGAATAGTGTTAACTCCATTGACCCGAAACACATCACTTACAATTAATATTCAAATTGATGCGTTAATATTAAACAGTTGATTAATAGTGTTTAAGTGTAGTGGGTACAAATCCATTTCAAGATGTTTTATAAATACTTTTAGCACGTACGAAAATTTAAACGCAGCGGGACTCGAAAAACCACTATGTTGTTATTGAGCATCGTCGAAAATATTATATCATCAGCTCAGTTTTTTGTCGTTATGTATTCGTAATATTGTTGATGTGTCGAGAACGGAGTGTCTTATCACTAGGTTTCCTCTGTTTACTTTGCTATATGCTGAATACAGTTGATATGCATCTTTTTTTGCTTCGCGTTGTATGCAGCACCCCGCACATAGCAGGATAGGCAGAGGCAACCTGGGAACTTGTGGTAAGACACTCCATTCCCATTAACACACTTTTGCTTCCTACTTTCAGCGTCTTTCTTGTCGCGCTTTGCCTCGGTACCAGAGCGAGAAAATTAAAATATTTCATTTTCTTGAGAAAATCGATTCGATTCTTACTCGAGTAAGAATCGAACCCACAAACTGTCGCGCTAAAGTAGCACGCGTGTGTCCCTGTGCAAATAAACAAAAGAATAGTTTAATTTGATAACCTCCTTATTCTCACCTCTCTCACCGACGTACTCGCGGAAGTCCAAGAGTCCGTCGCCGTTGTTGTCCTTCTCCCGCAGCGTTTGGTTGACGAGGAACGAGTGCATGGCGGGGTGCTCCTCCGGACTTGTGAATACCTTTGGGCAAGTTCATATTGGATATATTTTTGTTTTTGTTGCTGTATGTTTATATTAATTTAATTCAGAGGCCGTAGTGACGCAGAGACGTAAGAGTAGGTACGACGTGTAAATGAAACGGTTGTGGGCTCGATTCCCATTCGGGGAAGGGAATTACTTAACACTAGGTTCCAAGGTTCTCTCTGACAATCCTACTGTGGTGCGGGATACAGTGTCCAGCATATAGCAGAATAAGTAGAGTGAACCTGGTCTAAAGACACTCACTTTATTTTTCATTCAAAATTTACGTGTATCCTAACAAGTAATTGAATTTAAGAGTAATCAAAATCATAAATCAATTAAAACGAGAACTGTATATTAAATCTTACCGCGAACTCTTCAAAATTGAGGCTCCCATCCCCGTCCACGTCGGCGACGCGCCACATCGCCTTCTCCTCGCGAACCAGCTGAACAAACATTATGCAATTGAAATATCGATTACATGCAACACTGTTGTTTATTGACATTATCGTTTATCGCAACTATAGAAATTAAATATTATCTTATACTTAAGATTTCGAAAGAGAGAAGGAAATTTTGTTTGCTACACATATTACAATTGGGGAAATGTCCTCGAATGGCGACCATGTCTCTGTAAAAGGAGTACAAGCCACCCTCCAACCTTGTGGACCGACGACTTAAGAAGACAGCGGGAACCCGCTGGCTTCAAAGGTCGCAGGACTGGACGGCGTGCGAGCATTAGGGGAGGCCTATGTTCAGCAGTGGACTTTGGAAGGCTGGATATTATTTACCGTCTTATTATTCACGAGAAGGATCTGGTCGTGACGGCTGACTGGGTCTGAACGTGACGCAGCAGCATAAAATTAAAAAGTGTTTTTCCATATTGATAGCATGTGGTTTTATTATGATGTTAAAATTATATTTTTTTAATGAAGTTTTTACTTTCACGCCTCACTTTTAAGTATTTTCTTTTTGTATGTGTTATTTTTACAAAGAAAATCCGTCTTTTTTCAAAATGAAAGCCAAGAAAATAAACAAATGAATAAAAAAACATTGTTTTCAGATCTATTACAAGAATATTCTCAATAATCACTTTCTTGGCATCAAAGATATTATTACTATCACTAGAGAAGAAAGAACACAAACACTATAAGCATTGAAGAATTCTAATGTCTATTTTAAAAAAGACAATTAAATTAATTTTCTATAGAATTAAACACTTTCTAGAATATGAATATTTTACCCTGCTGTGTGGGTGATACAGCGTGAAGTTGATTTATTTTTGTTAATATTTTTTTAAAATAAAAAATATCCTAAACGTTTTGTGATAATCGGTTAAGTAGATTTGGTGTGAAAGTGTAAAAAGCAAACATTTATTATAAATGTATGAAGTATGATAACTGTTAATGTAAAAATATATCAGAATATATATAAATTGCACTTCATAAGGTATTTTTAACGGGACACGGCGACACGACTGCACGTCAACTATTACAATATTATAGCAGCTGGCCTGTATTCTACATGACAATATTATTTCTATTTATGGACAATGACAATTTTTGTCTACTACTTAAATAAAGAAAAATGACTGACCTACTTTACATAAATATTAATGTAACTTAAACTTACTAAGCCCGTGTCCCCAGTGTCCTCTGGCCCTATCTCCTCCTCTGCGTCTACTCCGAAGGCATCTTTAAGATACTCTCCCCACGTCACTATACCATCTCTATTGTCGTCAGCTTCTGACATGCGTTCTTCTGCTTCTTCTTTAGATAGACTCCTATTTTGCAAATAATAGTTAGCATTTATAAAAAAAGTGGAAACTTTTTCTTGACATTGGGTTAACAATAAGCAATAGAAAATTTATCAGTTATTGATTTCTATTATTATATTAAGTTGTTCAAAGAGTAAGAAACATGTAAATCTATATTCTGTACTAAGAAATAAAAAGTAATAAATTCAAGTTAAGTGTAATATTTTAGTTTTTAGTCTATATAATATTCTATCTACATTCATTGCAAACAAAATACAGACTTATATATCAACTCAAGTCGGATGTCAAGTAAGATAAGTGTATAATTCTAACAGTTCTATTGTCACCAACTCGTTAGTGGCATGGAACTGATACAATTTTATAGTACAATGAGTAGACACATTAACATTAATGATTGATGATGTATCTAAGTGCAACTTAAAAGATTGCAAAATAAAATCAGTATATGGATACAACTCGGGTGGTTCATGTCCACCCCAGAAATTTTATTATCAATTTTATTTTCCTCAAAAATAAAAAAAAAATGTTTAGACAAACATAAAATCCAGGCCCCCATCAGAAAACATCTTTAGATATGCTAATGGGAATAGCTCATTTTTCTAGAAAGGCTGTAATATTAGATGCTGTTAAGTGCTTCAATGCAATCCACTGTACAGTTACAAACACCTCTCTTAGCTATTCTCATTTGAGCAAACAGACCTAGCCTACAGGTTAAAGCTTGCTATATATATTTTAATAAAAATGTCATACTTTATAGCATTAATACAATATAAAAGATAAAACTAGGCTGACTTTACATGAGTCGGCATGTAATGGGTATGCAAATTAGCTTTAAACTTTTAAGCTTCCTTTTATCTAAAGTCAACTTCATTATTCATATAATTTGTTATAAGTCATAAAAGAAACATAAATGTATTCAAAAGAGTTTTGATATTATGCATGAGTGTGAATTGTGAATGAGAGTTACAGTTTATAACACCTTCAAAGCATTTAATATACAATATGTAGAACAATTAATTTGAAATTTTAAGAACAACAATTTAACTATATTAAATATATTTTTAATCTTCCTGATTATTATTATTAATAGTTACAATAATAAAATCTCATCTTGAATATATGACAGTATAATTTTTTTATATAAATTTTTAAGTTATATAAATAATAAATATCAATTAAAATAAAAATGATTTCAGAAATTAAACATAATAATAGTGATCCAAATAAGACAAAAAGCTGACAAAAAAGATTTAAAAAATACTTACGAGAAAGAATTTAAGATCCATTTCTTTAACTCACTGCGGTCAATAGAAGAGTCACTGTTGAGGTCCATCTTGGGCAGAAGCTGGGACAGTCGCCTGCGCGACTCCTCAGGACTGAGCCTGTCATACTCCTCAGCCTCCTTCACGCTTCCTATGGAGAAATAATAAGTAACCACCAGAACACCAGGCACAAGCAACAAAAGAGCGTGTTTCATCGACATCCTATCGCATTCCTTATCAACGACTAAGCACCGTGCATTGCAAAACGTTGCGCCGGAGCAGCGTGACGTATAAACAGTAAGACGCACCTAAAATCGCTTCATGATCGAATTCGACGTTATGCCCGGCGTCGGTGTAATGGTCAGAATCTCGCGGGCGATATGCACCGTCTGATTCACGTTCAGGGCTATCCACGCTGTGGCTGTGTACGGCGGCCGAAGCACAAAGCGATATATTGGGCGTTAATAAAAACACTAACAATGTTAAATATTGTGTAAACATTTTGTCTGCCGCAACAACTCTCGATATCTACACACAAATTTACTCTTATGCTCTTATGAAAAGATTAATATTTATCTCTATTCTCATAAAAACAAAATTTTCACATTGTATGTATCTGTAGTAAATAAAATAAAGATGACAGATAGATTGCAGACTAAATGACAGATAACACCGGGCTGTATAAGGTGCGCATCTTCCAGTCGGTTTTCAATGTTTATATTCTGTGTAAAATTTTATTTTTGAAATATACCATTGGTCTAAATATAAGAACACTCAATTATCCGCCAATAGGGGATAAAATATGTGTTGTCTTACAATTTGAAGGAAGTAGAAAACGTTTTAAATTTGACATTTTGTTTCTTTTCTCAGGAAATTCAGGAAGTAAAGGTCAAGGATCGTTCATTGTACAGTCAAAACAAAATTAAATAATAGAAACTTTATAAAAATCAACAAAATAAGAACATAATTAAAGATAATTTAATAAATTTGTGGCAGCCATTATAATTAAATTTATCCGATGGCTAGCGACGTGACTGGGATACCATTTGATAAATTTGAAAAGATGTTTGCGCACTTCTCCAACTACCAGCGGCAAATGTGCACGAGTAGTTTGATCGGTGGTATTTAGATTTATAATTGCTTCTTCCAAGTATCTGTAAAATTTTAATATTATAAATATGCGTACTTCAAATTTCTTAAACAACCATATCTCGAAAAATATTTATCTTATGCATATCTCTTAAGAAAAGCTTTAATAAAATGACTAAAGATGAAAACGAGAGACTCATTTATTAATTACAATAATAAATAATGAACAGATAAGTCAATAACCTGCACTTAAGTTGTGTGTCATGTACCATATCGGTAACTAGTTGTTGTATAAGAGATAAGAGCACCGATTGTTTAAGGATGCAAGGAGGACCAAATATTTTAGCCGGATCAGCCGCCTTGCACGCAACCACCACCAGTGATAGATCAGATGACGATAAAGCTTCCTCAAAAGATTTACCTATTTCGCCATCCATTATACACTTACTTATTTTAGCTGATTTCATCTAGAATGCAAAATTAATTTAAAAAATATAAATATATATATAAAAAGATTTCTTTAAAATTTTATAAGTGAATGGTGATTTTTATCATATTACAATGGGCAATATGTATCCAATGAAACTATGAGAAAGATAAATCTTACAAATAGTCCTAAATGTCTTTTCTCCAAAAATAAATTTATTGCTGATATTTAAATAAGTAATAAATTTACATGTTAATGCTGTTGATACAAATTCTATTTAATATATCTTACCAATTGATCAATTACAGAGCATTCAGAATCAGCTCGTTGTGGAGAACTACTAGCAGGATATGATGCGACGACATCACTAGCCGAATCTGGCTCCATATTAGTTGAGTTACATCCTTCTTGTTTCTCCGGTAATAACAAAATGCCTAATTTCTCACGGCACTCCTTTAGTTCATTTTTAAGAATCCTACAATAGAAACCTATTGTAGTATTAATAGGACATCGTTTATATCACGTATCTACTTAATCGTTCTCTGATATTTTTAGCTTAGTTTAGTAAGATCTGTCTGTAGCTCCGAATTACGAAGCAGGTGAAACCATTTAACGCAAATAAGGGGTTGTATTATTTTTAAAAGAATTCTAAAATAATTATTGAGGCCAGTCCTGGCGTGGCCTGGCGTGGCCAGACTGTAAAACCGAATGGTTGTGATTTCGATCCCCACTCGAGGAAGTGAAATATTTATTTAAGTTTATATTTCCATTTCTTCGCTCTGGTGTCGAGGCAGAAGCGCGGCGTTGAGTTCCGCCACTCAACACGCAATGCCTCCAAAATTTGGCGGAAAGTGGTGAACGGAGTGTCTTAACAATGAAGCTGATTTAATTAATTTTTTTTTTAAATAATTTTAATTATATATATATATTAATATAATATATTTAAAAAAATCATACGATTCCAAACTATTCTGAAAGTTATCGAAAATGCTTCCAATTTTAATATTTTCCAACAGAGCTTCATGTTTCTCCAGCGATGCACGCAGAGAGCGAGAGGTACTATGAACTGATTTAAACAAGCCCTCTGACCCAGCTTCCACTGTAGGAGATAAACAATATCTAATAGTATAAAAATAAATATTTTCCAAAGATTATAGATTATAAACAGACACATAATAATATAAATTAATTTTTAA
>FAPJ01005872.1:0-14523 GCA_001485985.1 Heliconius ethilla aerotome | reverse complement strand
TGTGCGAAATACAGCGTGAAGCTTTATAATAGTGACATTTTCAATCTATCACTTGTTTGCACTGCAATGCTGATTGTAAAGCGCCAATGCAATTGAATATTTGATTATTCACGTTCAGGCAAATGTCTAGAGCTTTCTGTGTCGAGACGGACTTAAAATAACAATTCGTTTCTTTATTTACAGTTGCCGGAGGGAGGAGCCGCTTGCACTTGATAGATTTAGGCAATTCTGAACGAGGAAAAACTAACGGCGCAATACCACTATCTGGCTTAGGAAATATATTACTTGCAATTTTTAATGGACAACGTCATTTACCTTATCGAGACCACAACTTAACGCATGTATTAAAAGAATGCTTAGGCTCATTAACGTG
This sequence comes from Heliconius ethilla aerotome, assembly GCA_001485985.1. NCBI lineage: Eukaryota > Metazoa > Arthropoda > Insecta > Lepidoptera > Nymphalidae > Heliconius > Heliconius ethilla. The sequence goes on along the minus strand of FAPJ01005872.1, from coordinate 14,150 downwards.
CCATACTGCTATGATAGTACATGTTTCTCCTAATGTCCAAAACTATTCAGATACATTAACAACACTGCAGTTGGCTTCGAGAATACATAGATTACGTAGACGAAAAATTAAATATACTTCAAATAACAACGCTGGTTCTGGAGGAAGTTCTGGAGAAGATGCGTCGAAGCCTAGTAGCAGTGAACCTGATCCGTCGAGTAGTGATCTGTCTGCAGATACGGTAATTTATGTAGGTCCTTCAGATGATGCAACTGATGGTGAACACCCACCAGTATATATACCCCACATAAATACAGTTTTAAGTAAAACTTTAAGGGGCTCAGTGGTAGATCAGAAACACAAATCTTCTCTTTCAAAAGTTATAGAAGAGAAAAGTCCTATACATAAACTTCACGCATCACCTAAAGCGTCTCCCATGAAAACTGTAACACAGCCAAATTATACGCCAAAATCTTCACCAGTACATAATATCACATCTAAAGTCACTCCATTAAAAAAACAAAACACAAAACATGGAGAAGAAGGAAAAAGTACAAGTGATGAACAATGGATTGATGGGCCTAGAATATCAAAATCTAAATTAGTGGAAGCGCGACATATTATAAAAGAAACACAAGTAAAAAAGAGAGAAACTTGGATAGATGGCCCAATGCAAGAACCTAAAGCCCCACTACAATTTGAATCTGTGCCAATTCAGCAACCTAATAGTGCAGTACCTCTACAAGTTGGAGTTCTTAACTCATATGGAAACGAGAGTATTGGATATGGTTATATGGATAGCCATAAAAAAAATATGATTAAGAAATGGGTCGAAAATCAAACTTCCCAAATTCATAAGACTAAACATAATTCACCAAGTCATAAAGCCCAGCAACCTCAGAAAGAAGGGCCAAGGCTACCTGAAGAAATGGATTCTGCCACACACAGAATGGAAGTTAAAGATGCAACAAGACGAATACACGTAGAAGAATCTACTATAAGAACTGGTTTAAAAGCTGGTTCAAAAGGCATGGCTATAGAAGAAGAAAATGTTGGTCCACCTGATCTTAATTATATTAGAAAACAATCAAGTGCGAAATCATCTATAAAAAATGAAGCGGATGAAGACGATGACAGTGAAGAATTAGCAGAAATTCCCCCTGCCCTACCATTAATACAGCCAAGTAGTCTTAGTAGTAGAGAAGTTTCAATGGAAAGTTTGGATAGCAAATATAAAGAAAGAATGAGAATGGATGATGAGCTTGTTTCAAATCATAGTCGGGATATTGATCCTCATGGAATGAGTAAAGGTCCAGCTGACGATGAAGACGAAATACTAGAAATATTTGAAGTCGAAGAACCCTTAGAGCCTGTCCCGATGCAGGACTGCTGTCTCCAAGTCACCGAAGAAGATATTGCGCTTTGTATGGGGTACGCAGAAAATCATTTTGAGCAATTTGAACACGGTGAGGGTGACGATCACCCACTTAGAATTTTAAGTCAAGAAAATTTAACTGTAGCATCAACTTTTACAGATACTCTATCTTTATATAGTGAAGTTGAAAGACAAATTAGGACAGAGGCATATCTTCGACAAACTATTGGTTTTTATATGAATAATTGTGTAGACCAACCACCAGATTTAAATCCACACGAAAGTTTACCTTCGTCACGCTCACGCTTAGAAGAATTACTGGGTTTGACTGAATTATATGGATCACGGCGCGCGTTGGACAATAGCAACACTCAAGCGTCTAGAATCGCACCTCAATTCCAATCTCTTTCAATGTGCAATGTTAGAGACACCGAAGATTATCATGGCGATGGATCCGTTTACAGTGAACCCGCATATCGGCCTAGTGATAAAATATGTGATAGTTGTAAGCGGTCTATGTCGAGACCAGGTAGTGCTGTAGGTGAATGTGATGCATATCACGACTTAGATGTTACACATAACGATTCATACGGCCCTTTTGAAAGATATCGGTCTAACGATATTACAGATGCCAGAATAGCTTCACTGAGGCATCCTGATGGGGCATCCGATCCGAACTTAAGAGAAGAAAATCGGCTGCCAGGTAGTGGTGCTCCATCCAGTACATTTCGAGACTTAAAATCTAATTTACACCTCGAAGTAACACCGCCTGTTGTGACCACGGAGCCGCGATCTGAAAAATGTGAGAAAGGAGATAAAAACGTGGCAAGAATTGTCGCTGGATGTAAGCCAGATGGATACGATAGCGGACATGAATCGACGCCTAGAACCGGTAAACATAGTCCGGCAGGCACATCCAGAAGAGCTGAATCGGGTTATGACTCTGTTCCTAGAGACTCTGACGCATCATCCCTCGACTCTTACCCAACTAGAAGAGCCGCGGTCGCTAGAGCACACGCAAAAAAGCACACCACAGCCAAATATAAACAACACAGCGATCGATCATTCTGTTCGTGGCTGAGGAATCCCTTCACTTGCAAATATGCAGATACGGACCCCGAGATTAGTGACTTTTAACAATGAACGAATCTATAAGTTACAAAATTGTACTTATACATAGTGTTAATTCTAAAAATATATCATTAAGCTACGTTACCGAATTTAATCTGGAGACTGCTTTTGTACTCTAGATGTACTCGTATTTAGACAACAGCTTGGCACTGATCCAACGAGGTTACTTACCACTGTATTTTTCTAAACCTTATGAAGCTTCTAGTTGCTCCGAAATATATTTTTAAAGACGTACTTAGTGAGTTTAAAACGTATAATAAATGTTACGCAACGAACATTCGACCCAGTTAGTGTTTTGCTCATTTTTTTGTACTTTTATATAAATATATACTTGGATTAGCTTACGATATAAATAGAAACAAGATTGAGCGTCTTCCTCCGTCTTCCGTTTGAAATCTTACTGAAGGCACTGCCGTTTCAACTATCCTAACTCTAAATACAATTTTCGGAACTGTTCAATACATTTCGGCCAATCACTTAACTGACTTTTTAATTTGTTATCCTTAACAGTAATAACGGAAGTCAAATTTTTACTGGCTTTTTTTTCATTTTCTAACTTTACCTCATATTATAACCTATTAAGTGAATGGATCGAATGTAAAATTTTATATGAATATCAAAAATTATCTAGAAATAAGACTGTTGTGTCATTGGCCATGTTCTAAATAGCTTTAATGTTTTATTATTATGATCAATTTCGATATCGGCGTGTCCGTTTGTAAATAATTCGAATGCAATCACATAAGGCTTTATACGATGTTGGTGAATTTAGTTAACGCTTTATTGTCAATGTTCTGTTATAAACCATTTAATATTATATTAAATATATATATCGTAAATTCTACTATGCGTTCGTATTAGTTTTAAAAATAAAATGTTCGATTTGGACTGATGCTATATTGTTTTTATTTCCTCTTCTATTTCATTTTTTTTAGCTTCACGCTATATTCCAGATATTGATGGCTAAGCAGAGAAACTTATTGTTAAGACATTCCATTCCCCGAGCAAGCTCATCAATTTTTGAAACTGGATGCTATAATGGCAGAACTCAACTCTGAGATTTGTCTTTTTACCAGAGCGACAAAATGAAAATAATTCATTTCTCCTAACGAGAATAAGATCCCACAACCGTCGAGTTTACCCTGAGTGTACGTGAAATTATACAACATATAATTTCACGTATTTCGAAGAAATTGTTGCAAACAAGACGAAATATATTAAAATAAAGATATATGTATATTTCCCACTATGGACTAACTACTGTTAGTTACGACGTCCATACGATGTAAAGAACCCACAGTAACCTACAGTTTACTGTGGGGTCTTTACATCCTCGTAGAAGTCACAAGCTTGTGCCCTTGTGCGCTTGTGCCTGTATATACATAAATTTACTTTACACAATTTATAAGTTGAATACAATTCATTTGTTATTCGACATATTAGTTAAAATGTTTAAGAAGTAAACAAAAAAAACTTAAATTAATCTAGAAATAACTATTTGTTTTTTAAGGAATGTTAAGCGAGGCAAAGCGCGGTATAATTATAATATAAATAATAATAATTTGTTCCCTCGAGTGGGGATCGAACGCACAACCGTCGCGCTACAGTCACACATTTGTGCCCCTCCACCACTACGGCCTCTATCATCATTATCTAATCTAATAAGTATATCTGTTCCAAAAAAAACACTTCAAATCTAAAATGTAACATAAAAAAAACAATTCTGGTATTTACTTTCGCATTTGGACCAAAAAAATCTTAAATTTCCACATTAAACTTCTATTTATTAAAGCGATCGTGAAATACACTCCGCATCGAAACCCCATGAATAAATAACGTGAAACTCGCAACTCCCTGAGGGTAATTCGAAAATCTTATGGGATACAAAGTTTATCCCTGAAAAAAACTTTTAAGGGGCCGCCCTATTATCTTTCATTTCTGTAATTTAACATTCTTCTTACGCCTCGAGAAAATCATGCTATCAAACACTACGGTTACCCTCTTCAATGTGGGGTGACAACTTTTGCTTGGAAATCTCCCAATAATTTGGCAAAGTGGCAGCTGCTTAGCCCATAGCGATTATCGAGCGCTAAAAAGATTTTCGCCTTTATATTTTTGAGTAAAGATTGTAGGGGAGAGGCTGTTGCTATTATAAAATGACGTTTTAGCAGATCGTTGGATACACCTAAAAGTCACTAAAATATTGTAAGTTAACATCGTAAATATCATGTGTTGATAAGACTTTTTTTCCGTATGATGATGATAAATGTTTTAGTTATATTAAGTCTTACTACTTAATGAACGCTCATGATTTACATTTCCTGTGATCTCCATACAGTAAGACATTGGCGAAGTAATTTTGTACTCAACTGGCTCTTGAAACGCCACACTTAAAGAAATAGACTGAACTGACTTAAGAATATTTTTAAAAAATATATATTTAAATCCTCAATTAAATGTTTGTCACATTACAGTTAAATTTTTGCCAAATAAAAGATTATTATTTCAATACACTGAAAACAAAGATAAATTCTCACTCAATCTATCAATCGTTTTAATTGCAGAGTAAGCAGAATGACAAAAATATAATATTTATTACACTTGCTTTTACTACTGGCTTAAAATCCATAATTCTGTTTCAATTAATTCTTTTAAGAATTATCTAGCATCGAAAAGATATAATTGCTTAACATTTAATAATACCGACTGTGTCCCAACATATAATATGATAACAAGAACAAAATAAGGAGTGAGGTGGTACACGCGTCAGCCGGGGAGTCGAATCTACGTGACACGAAGACCAAACGATAGACATATCGAAATATCCAAGAAACAGTACCAAATGAAAAGCCACCTTATGCTGTCTTAGATAAAAGTTAAAAAAAAAAATTGGTTATTTCATGAGAAATATTTAGTACGTGACGCGGAAAGAAAGCTGTTCGGAAATAATAAAATGTACACGTACACGGATGCGTCATAATAACCTATTCGTAATGCGGTACTGAAGCTCACTAATCATGGGATATGGTGAGGATAAGGAATGTGTTGTTATCTTATACTTTGACGTGGCAATTTTAGTTTCTTTTATAAGTATTTAATTAATGAAAATAGAGTTCACGCTGTATCCCACACAGCTAGATGTACAGGGAACCTAGGGTTCCCAATCATCGAGTCATTGCGTGTTAAGTAGTTGGACTCGACGCTGCCATTTGCCTTTTGAAAAGAGCGAGCGCGTTCATATTTATATATGTTTGCTAAAATATGTTTCTTTCCTCAGTGTGAAAAACACTTTCAAAATGTAAAAATGATTACGAAAATCTGAAATAGAGTAAATAAGAAATACACTTACCTCTGAAAACTTTTCATTAAGAAAGCTCAGAGAGACTTAATTTTATTAGCATAAAACTAGAAACCATTTCAAAGTCTATTTTAATTTAACATTCCTCTAGTGAAAATATTTAGCAATTACATAAATAAAACTAATTAACAGCAAAAGTTCAATATAAAGCAGACAAAAGTTTTAACTAGATTTTTAAGTTTCTGGTTGTAATGCAGCTTCCACCCAATTGTCGAGACATTAGGTGTCAAGTAGCAGAATAAAGAATTTATCGTGGTATGGACTCCAAAATTACTTTTTTCTACACTTTATTCTACTTAAACATAGATATAAACATTACCGTTATAAAATTTTAGAAGTATAGTTTATTTATTTTTTCAGCATCCTTATTTCAATACCAATAAAAAGCACAAAAATCAAATAAAGCGAAACTTAAACAGCAAAAGTTAGATGCAACTACACGAAGTTTCTTAAAAACACAAAATACATTAGCATTCCTACGCGGTAGGATAATACGGGGGTGGGGGTCTACGTACTCTTGCAGTCCACGAGATATGATAGCGATCGGAATACAAGGTATGTTAAATGTGTAATAGGGGTTGTATCGATGGGTTTTTTGATGGAATCGTGCCCAGATTTTTAAATAGAGACAAAATCTTACAGTTTATTTATATGATGAATAAGAGAAAATGTTATGTTACATTTCAAGAGTAGGTAAGTAAACGTTTTGGACTATTAATCCAATTCTTGTTGTCAAAGTTGACGCTTAAATAATAATTGATCCGTATATTTGTTTCCTTTATTGTACTAAATATTTACATAAGAGAAAACACTGTCAAAAATGTTGTTTTCAAAGCCAACTTTGTTGAGAGTTAAGGTCCGAAGTTAACTCTAGAAGAAATATCTACCAGCCAACCCGTAGATATGGATAAGTGCAGTGAAAAAGACAAATAAAAAATAATAACAATAATAAAAATCAATTATTAGAAAAATATGAGCTTATTTGCATATACTTACATATTATGTCCTCTAATATTTAATGACAGTGTTTTATAATCACGAGATATATATCATTTTTATGAACTTTAAAAATACCTTCTGTTTTTCTTACACATTCAAAATATGTTTAAATTCAAATAAACTTTTGTAATTACTTTTGAAGTATCGAATGAACGCCTCCTCCATCTTAGAAGTCTGCTGAGAAGAACTGACAAGCAAGGCAATAGTTGCTCTTTTATATTTAATTACTTCATACACTAGCCGCCATCACATGAGATTTAATTGAAATTAATTTCATTCATTTTATCCATTAAATATTCCTGAACAGAATATAATAAATAGATACTTAATAATAAAAACTGGTTACAAGTTTATAAAGTAAACATATATCGGTCGATTGTTTACAGTGATAGCAAATCTTGAATATTTTTGACGCCGTCACATTCTTGCGGTGAAAATAGAATTTGTCTCGTCAGAGTTGAGCTGAATCAATCTGCATTATCCAAGTAACGACAACAGTGCGGCGGAAGTTATAAGCATTGAGCAGGTTTATTTTCAGTTTCTTCTTCGTATATTTTTTAAATCAAATATTATTAAATTATTTTTTAAATAAACTGTTATATATGTTCGATATAATTTTCCCCACAGTGGTAAATAAAGCGTGGCGCTGGGTTTTCACTTTGTTTCTTCAAAAATGATCGAAATCCACGCTGTATCCCGCGCATATTATGGTAGGCAGAAGGAAACTGGGAACGTAGTGTTAAGATATTACGTTCTCCATTTATTAAAATATATCTATTCCTGAGCGGGTATCGAACACACAACGGTCGCGTTTAGAGTCGCAAACTTGTGATTTTACACCAGAACTACGTCAATTAGTGAATAACTAAATTATATAATTAACAAAATGAATTTGATTTAATAACCCACAATAACCCACATTTGTAAGCTATCATAAGTTCAAGATGATTTTTAAACGTTAGATATAGATTTTAATAACAAATTCCAAACTAACTACTAATTGTCAATAATCTTTACCACTATAAAAAAATTCCGGTAACATTTGAAAAATATATCTTACTCAATATGAAATGTAGATCACTGTCACTGAGCAAATATTTCTGAAAAAGTCTAAGAGTATAGAATAGAATATCAGAACAGTATTAGTTCTATATGTTCAAAATTTAACATAGACGCTACAAAACATACTTGTTTTAGGATTTTAAAAACAAAATATCTATAATAAATAGCGATATTTTATAATTTGGACCACATAGTAAAATGTGTTGAAAGCCATCTGAAGCCGGCGCGATTTCTCAGGATTTAAAGAGCTTCAACTTTAAGGCACGCACTTTAGAATGTTTACACTGGAGATACTGGAAATTGTATTTCTGGCTACTGTGCTGAAAAATTGACACAACATCACTGAAATGTATCGAAAGATATTTGTAAATAAGTTGTTTACACTTTCGTAATATCTCAGAGTTTATCACTTATTCTTGTTTATTGTTTTGAGAATACTGTATATGAGATGCATTTTTTTGGCAGAAGGAACCTGATAGCCTAGTGTTAAGACACTCACTAAAGTATTAAATATTTCATTTTCCCGAGAGGAAATATATTGTGGCCTTGCGCCACGAAACGTAATTAGGCACAGGACTGCCTAAGTATGTTTCTAAGAACAATTTCTAATCAAAAATAAATTAAATATTATAAACCAAGGTTTCTTTGAAAAATCACACCATTTATCTCATTGTCAGCTACTTATCTGAATAGTTTCATTGTGAATTAGTGACATAATCGCTAACATTTGTAGACTTAAGAGAGAATCAAATTACATTTTTAAATTGTGATTTTCATTATAAATGAAAACACAAGAATACATTGACAAAGTAAAATTATAAACTTACACAGTATATAGTAGAATTATTATATTATTTATCTGCATCTAATCTCGACGATGGTCTGCTTTAATCAACCATTTTTATACACGTAGGTACGAAATGCAATATTTTATATTTTAATATTTACTTTAGAATTAATATTTCTACTTTATTCCCGAAATATTAATTCTTAATATAATTTAAGATGAAAACCGCTGGAGTAACGTACGAAAAATAGCAACACTAGCGGAAGATGGCAGAAAGAAGCGATGTACCTACTCTCTCATAATTGACTTCAGACGTCAAACGGAACACAAAATAAGTATTATTATATAAAGACCCTACAAATAGACTTCACTTACAGTTTTATTACATTTATAGATAATCTCTACTGCATGGTACGCAAAATAAAAATAAAAGTAAAGAAAACTACATTCAACGAGGCGAAATTCTTTATACGTTTCCTTTAATACGACAGACTTAAATTTTATAACGACAATTCTACACGACTTTTATGTCAACAGTACCAGATGTCAATACTTAGCCGGTATTAGCTGTATTTTTATCACTATCTTGCAATTTACGAGGTTTTTAGACATTATATTCTACAATACTGTTTAAGAGTATCATTTCTAGTATTATTTTTAGATTTATTATACATAGAATTTGCTGTAATAATTGTAATCCGTTTAAAATGATTGTATAAACCTTTTGTTTATTTATTTATAGCATTATTTATAGCCCGCACTATGTAGGGTAGGCAATTTCCACCGAATTCTTGAGACTAGAGCGAGGTAATGAAAACATGAATTATTTCATTCCTTTGAGAGTCTATGATTATATTATGTACATTGTTTGTATAGTACCTACCTAGAAATGCTAAAAGAACATCCTACATTCTGAAAATCGTTAACTCGCGCACTTTGAGGCGAAGCCGCAAGTAAAGGCTTATAGCTTTTTTCAGCTTCACGTTGTTTTCCACATGAAGCAAGGTAGGCAGAGGGAGCCTAGTGTTAAGACACTGCGCTAACGCATTCTGGAGTCTTTGCGTGTTGAGTGTCGGAACTCAACGTCGTGTTTTGCCGAGGCACCAAAGTGAATAAATGAAGATATCTTTTTTCATTTCTTCAATTTAATTTCCATAAATGGAAATCGAACCCACAACCTATCGCGCTTACAGTCACACTCTTGGGTCCCTACGCCTATTCTCATTATTCTATTATAATCATTTTCCATATAAGTGACTACTAACAAATTTTACTGCAATTTTATAGCAATGATGCTAAAAGGCGTAAAATTCGTGAACAAAATGTATGTACTTAATGCACCCGACTTCGTTATTTTTGAAACTCATCATTCGCATTTTATTAGACACCCCTTATTGTCTTTAATAAAAATTCCAGGGGATGGACTATAAAATTTAACGTAGGCACTGTAAAACATACCCTTAATAAATTTTGTTGTAAATCAGTTGTGATTTGGAATCAGATAGGGTTTATGTGTTAAGTATATAAGTATACTATATAAGGAAAAACTACTATGTTTGACTGAAAGGAGAAAGAAAAAGAAATCCTTCATTAATCTATCCCTTAGTCACGATCACAGAACACATTTACTCAGTCACGATATGTGTAAAAAAATACTAGATGGTATTTGTTCTGTCGATAGGAAACTAGTTACACTATTTTTAACTACGAACTTATAACATTTTGTTTGAAATTGTCGTGGCTCTGCGGCATAAGCGTGCGTCTATAACGCGACGTTGTGAGTTCGATTCCCACTCGAGGGTATTAATTATTTAATATTTTTATTTTCTCGCTGTGGTAACAGAGCAAAACCCTAAATTCTGCCACTCGGCGATAATTCAGCAGAAAGTGGGTAAAGGAAGTGTCGTTATACTAGTGTCATAGGTTCCCCCTGCCTACACTGCTAGCAGAATACAGCGTGAAGCTAAAAAACTATATAATTTATATCACAAATCGAATAGTTTTTTAGACAAAATTAATGTAACTTTACTAACAAGCCATTGGTTTCATTTCTCTGGTAGTATTTTATCCGGAACCAATCGATATGTCCTGGTTAGGGTACGTTTAATGACCCGCAATAACCCGCGCCATACAGCACTAAATCTAGGTTTAGGCAATTTAGGATGTAAATTATTGCTATATATTATAATAGATAAAATGAATTGTTGATCATATCAGTTAATACATCTTATTATGTAAGACTTCGCTCCCCATTCGCTTCGCTCGCCAACTCTCGGTGGATTCGCTTGCTATAATCATTAAAAAAAATCTTTGAAGGACAACGATATGTTTTTTTCGTATTACAGTAATTATGACAGAACTTTCTCATATTTTAAGTTTTAAATAGTTATAATACAAAAGGAAAGTAATAAAATACACGATAAAAAACCTCTGAAATATTTTCAAAAGTCTATACCTACATATTGCTACTTGGCGTATTTTAGCAAAAGATTTTAAATATTACACTTTTACATTTATCACTTTTCAATTTGAATAAAACACACTACTCCAGTCTGCAAAGTAGAGCCTGGCTTTGGTTTTAAGTGGAAAAACGTCTGACTGTAAAGGTGACGGTTGTTGATTCGATTTCCATTTGAATTTGAGAGTGTAAATGAAATGTCCTAACAGTAGGTTTCCTCTGCCTACCTTGCTATAATCTGGGATACAACGTGAAATAAAATTGAGGAACAAAATTTATGCCATACCTTAAAGGAGTAAAAAAGGAACGCTCTATAAAGAACCACGTAATAACACAGAAAAATATGTTTTATTCTTCAAATAATAAGCTTATAAAAATATTCTCAAAGTTTCACCAAAAATTTTGCGAACAAAAGTTTAATACTTATAAATTCACAGATTCCAAGGCGAGTCGAGTCGGGATGTCCAAAATTTCCCGATGAATAATTTATACTTGTTTCTCGTTACGTGCCGTTACGTTTCTTCTAACTTTAACTGTACTGGAAACTTAGTTTGGGTTTTTACTTTCTTACTCGTGTATGCACACAGATCTTTATTTAATTAGTATTGTTATGAATAAATGATTATTTTTTCATTAAGCCATAGCACCACAGTAGTAGAACATAATACACGCGATCATTGTGGGTTTTAGACCCACTCGGAGGTTTTATTTAAATTATTATCTCGTCCTTCCGCTCTGGTAGATGTAAAAGTTGTATTTTATTCACTAATAGACTGAGTGAATATAAGGAAGATGTTAAGGTAAATTCGAGAATTGTGTAAGCCACAGGAAACAATATAAATAAAATATAAGAAACGAATTTCAACATAAGCCACCCCAAAAACAATGGTTATTTCAAAATCCTTATGGTTAGCAATAAAATTTATTGTCACCAGACATCTGCCTCCGTGTTGGCTGTGCTGTGTAAACAGTTGTGCCACTGTGAATTGTATGGAAACTTCTTTGAATTTTAAATTTAACTTGCCACTTAGAATAGATTTTTGTTTTTCGTTACTATATGGACTGTTTAGATATTTGTTATTGTTACTTGGCTTTTAGAAGTATTTTTAAGGTTTCGTAACAGGTTGATAAAAATTGGATCGTCACAGATCGTCATGTCTGTTTGTTTGTCCATCCAAATGTCAGCAGTTATTTTCCTATACCTGCATATACGAGTATTTTTCGAATAGTTGCTCCACTTTTTAATGACGTGACGCAACCGAATTCAGAGGTTCCTTCCGTCCGGTACCTATATCCTATTCACGAAGGATAAAACAACAACAGCCAGTTGAAAGGTTAAGAACCTTTTAAAATTATTTTTGAAAATTAACAAAATCAGCAGAAAAAGACGTAAAATATTTCCTTCATCAAAATTTGTAAAAGATTACTTTTAAAATTTATGACACCTTTTACCAAATTGGTGCGCGTACTGTTGACACTAAACCTACTTAAAACATTTTAGATTTTAAGTGAAAGACTAATGAAAATATAGCACAAAAAATATTAGGTTTTTAAAAAAGCACAAAAGCAGGAATCTAGGTTCTTGCTGCCTCAGTATTAAGACTTATTGCCGTGTGTTATTGTCAGAGCGAGTAATGAATATTAATTTGCTCGAGTAGGAATCGAACTCGCAACCGTCGCATTTCCAGCCAAGCAGCACTCTGCTGCTACGTTACGACGACCTACGGTATACCTAATTCTAGTATATTTTTTAAATATTGTTTTACAATATACCTACATACAAGAGACAAATCGTGTTGAATGTCGGAACTTTTAACTTTGAATTTCTCTTATAAGGAATCTCCAGAAATAAAATTATGACAGATGGTATGTGTGGCCGTCGTGGCGTAAGGCCAAGTATACGACTGCGAACGACGTTTATGGGTTCGATTCCCACTCGGGAATCCTGATTGCCATAGAAGCTTGATTTTTTTCTATACTATCTGATTATTTTTAATGTTAACTTCAACTTGATATGTTTACACAATCTCGAGATAAATAGTCTTGACAGACGGAGAGACAGAAGACAAAATGATCGTATAAGGGTTCCGTTTTTACATTTGGAGGTAAAGAACCCTAATATAATAGTTTCAATACGAATTTCTACATATAATATAAATTTTAGGTGTCTTTTTTATATTATCTTCACACTTTACTTTCTCATATTCTTCTCAAACTCCCGCAATCCTCGAAGTTCTCAAACGATGACTATAATTCCCAAAGTTTACCCCTGAAAATGGTGATAAAATCGAGATTTCACAACAAAACAGAGGTGGAAATTTTGAATTTAATTCATATTCATTATATTTCCCGAAAGGAAAACGCATATACAACTCCTGGGGGCAGCGTAAAGTTTCGCTTTGCTTTGTTTTAATTACACTCCGGCGGCCATTGGGGCGGGCGGAGTTAAAAAGTTAATTAGCTTTAATTTTAACGACGCGAACAGTTGGATCTTGATGGAATAAAACACAGCGTAAAACGCTTCCTTTCCAAAAAAATTCATTACTAACTGACCATAAAAAATTAAATTGCGGCACTGATAAGAAGTTGCCTCGGATCTTGAACCTCATCTAAGTACAGAAAATATTATATTTTTTTTAAATATACAGAAACAAATATTACGTTTTTTTGACATAGTTGGTAGTACTAGCTCAGTGTTAGTGGGTTCAAATCGCATTCGAAGAAATCAATATAATATTTTACAATTGTGGCCAACATGGCTTAATACTATAATAGGGCAGCGTTTGACTGTAAACGCGATGTTCCGCAACTCATCACACAATGTCTTGAGTTCGGGCTAAAAGCGGAGAAAATAATGTCTTGACACTAGCTTCTCTCTACCTGCCCTGCTATGTACGGAATAAAGCTTTAAACTGTTGCTTAAAGTTCAGCATTGGATATTGTTATCCAGTACGAAATATCCTATCCTATATCTTATAAAACAAAGTCGCTTTTCGTGTCT
>FAPJ01005836.1:0-11762 GCA_001485985.1 Heliconius ethilla aerotome | reverse complement strand
CAATATTTGACAACAAAATAGATTTACATATAATAACTATCTAATAATTATAGCATTTAGAAAGGTTTTGTACTCGTAATAAACATATCTAATAAAATTTTCTATTTGAAAATTTTATATCGGCTTATATAAATTAATGTTAAAGAAGAATTTTTGTCCTCGAGCACTTTGGGAAAACTTTGCAGTTTCAATTGACTTTTGTTCAGAAGAAAGTTTTAGAGGTACGCCTCATTTAGTATACGCCTGACCTATTTCAATGTATAGAAACAAGACAGGTACTTTTGATTTATAACATAATTAAATATGGTTTTACTTTGACTCAATACATTAAAATTGTATAGATTATTAAATATTTTATACTTTTTGTTCACTTTTAATTAACTTTCACAAATTAAAAATTTGTCGTTGGCGAATAAGATACTATTTTTATATTTATTAGACATCTAATTACAAAGAATTTATTTTTAAAATATATCTATAGTATTTTATATTTACATAAATAGTATTATATACACGCTTTCAAACGTTTATCAAATAATTCAGTATAATAAAATTTTTCACTTCCACTAGTATATTAATTACCAGTAATGTTTTATGTAATAAGTATATATTTACAATTTTTTTATATACCCATTCTCGTTTTATTCCGCGGAAAATGGGCGACGGAGTAACTTAAGTCCTAACTTGGTTCCCTCTTGTTACCTTGCTATGTGCAGTTTACATTATCAAGCTGAAAAAAAATATTGACTTCCTTGCAGCTAAACAACTGTTACTGTTACTGTTACTGCGCCATAATAACAAATATTACGATACGATTTGTGTTATTTAAATTATACTTATATCGTATACATATTATTCTTACTGTGTTGAAAAGATAAAACAAAATTAGAATTAAATAATACAAATCTCTTAACTTCTTTACACTGAGTAACTGTTTCTTAAATTATCTAAAAGAGCAGAAATAAACACGTTAGGTAAGCAATGAAGAGAGACGCCTGTCTGCCAAGTTTATAAACATGTTAAATTATTGATCTGAAGGCGTCAGACAAATTCAATTGAGAAAGAGATTGTCGTCGCTCGTTTATAGACAGGCATAGAATTATTTATATGAATATCGGAACGATTTACGCAATTTCATGTCTCAGCTTATTTGTATTGTTATTGTATTTTATTTTTTTATTTATTATATATATAACACTAACAGAAAATTTAAAATACCAAATTATTTTTACCCGCTTCTTTTATCTATTTTTAGCCCGTTTAATATTATTTCAGTGTATGTATAGTACCTATGTATTTATAGTAGTTATATTCAAAATGTCCCCCAAATTTATGATGGACCCCTACAGTTGTGCGTCAGGTGTGAAAGTCTTCAAAATCAAATAAACCTTAGATCCTGCTCAGACTTAATAGAAAATAATTTTGGTTCAAATCGGTCTAGTAGTGTAGATGGTAATACAGACACAAAAAAAATATTCTATTAATTATTTTAAATCCCCTTAGATATATTTTTTTAAACATATTGAATGTACCTACAGACATTTTTTTTACTGATTTAATACAATATAGAATAGACTATTAGCATATGCCACATAAATAAAATACAAAAGGAAATTGAAATGAAAATGAGCATCAGTTTTAAAACAAAGCCTCTGACTATTAAAAATAGAAGTTAGCAAATAATAAAGGTAGCCCTGGACCGGAAGCCATTTCTCCGTCGTACGTCGTTCCGGTGCGACGATATCCGGTTCTGCACAATTTCCTGAAGCGTAGAAACTTATTGACTATTTTATGTTTGATTTTACTTTTGTTGTCCTATTATATAGTTACTATTGCAATGGTATTTACCAATGAACGTACTGTATAAAATTATTTTAGAAAACATATAGTAATTTGGACGACTCGAACCACCGTTATTAAAATGAAATAATATTTTATATGCATAAGTCGCTTATATTAATTTTTTTTTTTATGCACTTCTTAAATGAAAAATGTAGATGTCCACACCCACAGTTGCTTGCTTGCTTGCTTGCGTATATACTTTACAAAAATTCCTTTAATGAGTATAACAATTAAATAAATTACATTTTAAAGTGAGCTTTATATTATTAAGTAAAGTAAACTTTATATAAAAAATATACTCGATATAGTATCAATATTTTAAATATGTATCAAATATATAAATTTCTTTTTACGTTCATTAAAGAAACAATGTTTTGTTTTATTTTAACTGAAGAATATCTGAAATAGGTCAATGGGCGCCCGACCTTAAACCTTTGTATTTTTACTGCGATAGCACAACTTCAGACTTTCTTGCTGATAGAGTTTTATACGTTTTCCTTTGATATCTAAAACTATTCTATGCTTCAGCATTGCATTTTTACGAAGCGTAATGTTCGTGCAATCAATCGAAATACACTTTGAAAAGAATTTCTTGTCGTATTGTAAGTATAAGTATATACTTTGTATAAGAAAAGTTGCGCTAACATTAAGTCTGTAAATGATCTGTACTACTTTTCTAAGAGTAATATACATTTACAAATGCAAGCTATGTTTCTTGCGGGTAAAGATATTCTGTTAATGTAAATAAAAAGCTTTTAACGACGTATTTCTTTATTATATTTGTTATGCTCTATTAAAAGCTCGTATACTTATATATTTAAAAAAAATATAAAGTTATATAGTATAGTTATAGGTTAAAGGTGTTTTTTTTAAAAAAATAGTGAATTCACTAAAGATAAATTTGTCTAATAAAATAAGGACTCTCTTAAGGTTGTAACAGCTTCGATGCGGGACTTAGAATGCCGAGAATAGAATGGAAATATAGAATAAGATAAATAAATTACTAAATTCGTAGAGAATTTATTAATAGAGGAATATAAAAAAGGAGAAGGTTCTATATTGCATTCGTGCGCTCTTCTGCGCCTTGACACTAAGGTATTATCCTGTCTCTATCACGTTTCTTTATGTTCTTTCTTATTTTATTTTTGTCTTATGTATATATAGTTTCTATGAAATCTTTTTTTAAATAGTTAGTTAGTTGTAGTGTAGTGGTAAATTGTCCCTAATCATGCCGTGGCAGCCTATAAGTAAAGCTTAGTAGTTCTTAATAAATAATAATATTGAGAGTTTTACATTTTTGTATCTTTTAAAATTGTAATGTAATTGTAGAGTAATAGTAAATTTATACAGTGTCTAAAAATATAATAGATGTAAATAATGTAACAATATGTACTTTGCCTCGTTACCAGGGTGATACCATCGAAGTGATGAAAATATACAGCCGCCTTATATTTTGCTTTTTTTTGTTTCTCTACGTCATATGACATATGTCTATTATATATTGACGGCTATCATAATTCCAAACACATATAACTAGCGATGTTGTGAATTATTTTATTTATTGATTAATTAAATATATTATTTAAAATACGTAATTACTGATAGATTTTCATAGCTTTTTCAACCAAGGCTAATTGTGATCAATTTGATAAAAATGCCTTGGGGTTATGAATGCAAAGCGAATTTTGTGAAACAACTACCGGCGAAGCCAACAGAAAAACGCGGTGAAGTTGCCGCTGCTACAACTAGCCCTGGGCCAAACATCTATGAGACGCCCGAGATATTTTGTAATTATACTTTTTTTTTTCAATAACACTTTAAAACTATTATTAATAGTAACTAAACTACGGTTTTATATTTAGTAATTTCTGTCGAAATTTTTATACTTTTATTTTATGTGCACATGAAGAATAGCAAATTAAGATTTTGTTAATAATTATACACAATTTTTAGGCGGCAAAGGATATTCAAGTATTAAAAGAGCTCCAGCTTATACATTTGGACAACAGATTCCCATTTCTCTCATTAAGCCAGTTCTTAAGGGAACAGCGCCGATGTTAGATACTTGTGGTATGGGACGCAAAGGTAAGAGCATAGTGTGTATTTTTTTCTAAAAATAAAAACAAGACTTAATAAATAACTAATTAATATTCTAATTTAAATAAATTTATTAAGTAATTTAACGGAATTAACCAAACTTATGTTCCTTTATGAATTCAGGTGCATATAAAATCAAACACGGTACAATTTCACCACGAATGGATTCGAAAGGGCAAGAAAAAACTCCTGGTCCTGCAAACTACGTACCTCGTCTTAACACTAGCTACAAGAGACCACCAGCGTACACCATGAGGCCCGCGGCGCGTCCCGTGTACCAGTCGGGTGACCAGTGGACCCCTTCGCCTAACATGTATTTACCATATATCCCGGGGAAAAAGTAAGATTAATTACTTAGTATATTTCACGTATTAAAATATTAGCAGTATTGGGAATTCGAAGATTAAAAAAATATATAACATGAAATTATATGATGCTTTTAGAGATTTTATGGTTTTCAACCATTTTACACGGTATGCGTAGCAGATGAAGAACTTAGTGAAACATTCTCTGCTCAAGCTTATAGATATATTACTTGTTAATATCGGAACCAAACGCTTTTGTTAACACATATTTATTTGTAATTGTCTATCGTTATAAATGTGTGATTGTATTTTTGAAGGCTAATTAGTTGATAAGCTTTCGTACTACGTAGCACGAAGCATAACAAAACCTCAAAATTCACGACATGTTCCGCATATAGCAAAGGTGACCTAGTGTTAAAACACTCTGTTGTCCACTTATCGCTGAATTTTTCAAAGTATTGCGTGTTGAGTGGCGTAACTGAACACCGGGATTTCATTAAAATCACATCCTTGTGCCTCTGCGCCACGAGGATCCAAAGCATAAGAATAAATAGAATTTTAGTATTTATTTATTTATATTGCCATATTTTCAGAAGTTACCCTGCATATAGTTTTGGTAACGTAATAAAAGACTTGAGTCAAGCCATGATGCCATGCCCCGGGACTTATGAGCCTAATTTTAAATATGTAGAGAAAAGTAAGCCATCATATTCGTTTGGAGCACCTTGGAAAACATTGAGACCTCATAAAATACCACCTCCTAATACTTATTGTGAAAAGAAAGTAAGTTAATTGTTAGATATACTATATAGTAATTATTAAACAAAAAATAGTAATTAAAATGTTATTAACTTTCGGTAATTTACAATAGCAGTCATTAATAAGAGGCCACTCATAGCGCAGGGGCACAAAATGTTGGGGCCAATGGGCCCACTGGTTGTGGGTTCGACCCCCACTCGAGGAAATGAAATATTTATTTGTATTCATATTTTCACTTCTTCGCTCTGCTGTCGAGGCAGAGCGCGACGTTGAGTTCCGCCATTTAACACGCAAATCCTCCAGAACATGGCGAAAGTCGAAAGTTGCCTTGTTAGTTCACACCTCGCGGCGTGTATGAGATAGGAACGTATTGTCATGAATGTTGCCAGATTAATAAAATATTTTTTTAATTTATTAAATTTAGTTTTTTCTTCTAGTATTACTAATTATTTATTCTATGTATATTTTTAGTTTATGTATAACAAGCGAACTATACCGGCGCCCTCGTTTGGTATTCGTCACACCCCCCACCTTGGCAAGCAGCAGGAATATCTTAAGTCATCCGAGCTCGACCTAGTAATTTCTTGATTAATTTTACTTTGGAGATATTGTAATGATATTTATATTCGATTTTGAAAGTATACTTTTATTTTGTAATATTGTGAAGCAATAAATATCAAAAACCATAACTCTAAAAGATTTATTTAGACGTTAGTATAAAGACTATAAGATAAACTTGGAGTGAAAAATATCTTACAAATGTATAAATTTGCAGTTTTTTGTAAAATAAATTTGGAATTATAAGTAGTAAATGTAATCTTTAAATGGGGAACGGAATGTCTTGATATTAGGTTCCCTCTACCTACCCTGCAGCGTAGATGTGTACGGGATACAGGGTTATCTTTAGGGGATATTTCCCCCACCCTCACAACCTAAGGAAAAGCCATAATGAATTGACAAAAGCTTTTACTATCAGAAACAGTACACGAACTGTGAAACTCAAATATAACTTGAAGACTGTAAATGGCTTTGGCTCTTGACTCCACATACATTTGATTTTCCATGATTAGGTTTACGTTCTCCGCGATCGCTCTTACTGACTCCTGTTTGAAGAAGCAACACAAATATAGATTTTGTAAACGCTTATATATTATGATTTCAGCTGTTCAGAGCTAGTTTATAAGAACAGGATGTTTCGCATATAACGTAAGTTTCGTTATGCGTATGAAAAATGTATACGGGGTATTATTCGCTTTATTTCAGCTTTGTGAGGCTGTATCCTGCATGTAGTAGGGTAGGCAGAGGGAACCTAGTGTTTAGACACTCCGCGCCTCATTTTCCGCCGAATTTGTAGGGGCTGCGTTGATGGGCGGAACTGAACGCCGCGGTTTGCCTCGTCAAATTATCAAACAAATTGAATTTGAGTAAAAGTTGTAATTTATATACTCGCATATTTACATATAATTAAATTTGCGGGGCATGTTACAAGATTACATCACACGTACTCCATAGCTCTTTTACTAATCTTTTTAACAAAATAATCTCAATGGGATGATCCGCTTTATCGGCTTATGCTGTTGGATGAAATACGTTCATAAACTGTATAGTGTATACTGCATATGCTGATTAAATAATATTTTATATTTTTATTTTAAACTATGTAAATAAACGAACTGATTTTATTTTTAAAGGCATTTGTGTGGTTAGGTAAGATTTTTTTTATATATATCATACAATCATATACGAAGCGTATTATAGCCATATATCCCGCACACACCAGGGAACCCAGTGTTAAAACACTCCGTCCCCCCTTTCTGCCAAATTCTGGATGCTCTCTGGATGATTTCAGAAAAAGCTCGAGACCTCTAATTTTTGCATGGAATCCTCGTATGGCGAGCCCGATTCGCGCTTGTCTGGTTTTATTTCAAGTTATGCTCCTGCCCTGCACGTGGATTTCCGATAAGTTCTTTGGATCGTGGGGGTAGACCCGAAAGTCTACCCGTTCCCACGGTCTACTGCAAAGTGTTTAAAACGCCGGGTTCCCAAAAATGTATTAATATACGCAATTCATACATAAAGAGTTTAATTTAAAAGAAAAATAATAGTTGACAATAATATTATCAATTGTATGTAATATAAATATACGAGTATTTAATTTAAATCAATTTCAAGGCACACAAAATATACAAAATATTTATGGAACGGTCCATCATATAATGATGCACTAACTATTAAGTAATATTGTTTCAGTTACGTGGGGACACGTTCACAAAATGAGCAATTGTACACAGGTACAACATGTTTACATGTTTGTATGCAAATATTTGAATATTATAGTGTTAACTAATAGAGATTGTTCTATGGAAATATAAATATTAGGTATATATGTATAAGTTTCACGTCTTAGTGGGAACCTGTAGAAATCGAATCCACTTCTACAGCGTTTACATACATACCACTGCACGATGGGGCGACACCACTCAAATATATTGAAATATAATAAGAACGATTTATTAACACTATGACGGTTGAAACATAAAATGAAAGAAGGGACATTTTAACGGAGAATAAATTCTCACTGTCGGAATTTTATCTTGTTAAATTATTATTATATAGCTGTCATGATGATGATTTACTTGTATTACTATATTTAAAAAAAAAAACATAGTTTCGATAAAATTTATGCAAAGTTTTTCGGATATTCGAAGAAAAATTGACACATAGATAGATAAGTTGTATATTGGCGCCAGAATTGTCGTCATTAAAATTTTCTAAAGAATTTGTATAATATATTTTTTTTTTTTTCTTATAAAGGCTTGTTCTCTATTAAATTTCAAGTCATTAATCTTTGTGGATGGTAAGCTTTGTTTAGCGATCGACAAGGGTCAAAGATATTTTGAACAATCATCGTCGATATTGAAGATGCACAATTAATCTCCCTTAATTTATCTCGAGCGTCTCAAAGTATCCTATTATAACATGAGTCCGACCGCTGTAAGACCGTTGTAGCCTTAAGTGACAATATATATTTAGGAAATAGTTTACAATCTTATAGAGCGTACAATATTTAAGTTTAGCTAGTGGCAGGCAGAGAAAACCTAGTGTTAACATACTCCGTTCTTTATGCACCACCTAATTTTTTAGACTTTTTTTGCTTTTTTTAATAGAATCCTTGAAACTACATAAATGTTCAATAAAAATCTTTTCTGAATACCTTTTTCGATTTCAAAGCGCCCTAATTGTAGACAATTTTACATTTGACAAACTTTACAGAGCAGCAGTTTGATAACTTTTTTTTTTAAACACAAACTTATAATGTTGAAAATTTACGAAAGCTTTATAAATGGATTCGTATTAAATCCCAAAGGAATAGAAATTGCTTTTCAAAAAAATTTAAAATATATTATAAATTGTATTTTCATATTTCTCATATTGTTCCATTTTATTCTTCAGAACTTACATGTACCACAATCATGTGGGGGTCAATGATTAAAGAGAATTTAACATTTTACAGACTTTTGTGACACTACGTTCTTTTATGTATTAGAAAATAATATTATAACACTCAACAAGCATAACATTGATTCAAATACTATTTCAAGTTATGAATTCGCTACAATTTCGCATTAATGCGACAAATTGAACAAACACGTTCAAAGCTTTATCTCTGGAATATTTCAGATTTTATATTCAGTGAACGTAATCACGATATAATATTATTTGTCATGGGCTCATAGGTTTGTTCTCGGAGAGCTCGGCAACTTATTTGCATTTCTCATTTTCGCCCCTCATCTTACGTCTCTTGAGTGAAATTTTCACTCTACGCCACACTAGTTCACTTTATACGATGTAAACTAGGTTTTTAACATAATTTCTATTCTCTAAAAGTAAATTTTGGAATATTCTCTATGGGACAATGTATTTAAATTATATATTTTCTAAGATATAATACATGTGTATATATTTTTACAATAAGCTTCGTATTTTTCGATATTGGCATAACTTTGTTTTACCAACACTAAGTTTTATATAGTATATCTATAGAATAAATATCTACCTATTTACATATTTTTGTTCTCATAACGCGAGCGTAAAAAAATAAGGCTACAATTAGTCGTCTGAATTCTCCCCAGACCCCTCATAGAGCAATGCACCGCACTGCACACACAATACTTATGTACACGCTACTTGCTTGTGAGAGTAGTTGACATGTGAGGGGAGATTTTTCTGTTTGACTATAAAAAGAGTTTCATATCTAGAATATATGCATATAGGCCGTCGGGGCGCAGGAATAAGCGCCCGGATATAAACGCGACGGTCGTGGGTTCGATTCCCATTTGAATGAATAAAATATTTAAAATTTGGGAACGGAATATCTCAGTAGGGAACGGAGTGCCTTAAACTACCTATTTCTTAAATAAACTGTAAAATTCTCGAGTATAATTGTGAGGGGAAAATTAATGTTCATTTTCCACGAGTGGGAATCCGACCTAACCGTCGCGCTTACAGTCACATGCTGTGCAACTGCACAAGGACGGCCCCTTATACACATATAAAATTATATTTCAGAATTGATTTCCAATGTAAGAAATTTAGATGTAATATATTTTCAATTTCCGAGGAAAATACTAAAAAACATCAAACGTACCGTGACGTGCGGACAAATGTTTAAATGTTGGCGGAAATCGAAAAGTGTTTCGAACCCACGTATGTTTGGCAGCTTGTTTTTATTGGAAGAAATGTTGTAACCAATTTATATTTCGTAGGATAAGCGATTGAATATCATTGAATATATTTTTAAGAAGTAAAATTTACTAAGGATGATGAGTGGGATACCTGCGAAAGGAGAATGGAACTCCAAGTTTTACGCTTTGCATATACTTCGTCCACTGTAGTAAACCTCTTCGTTCAGGCTCTCCTTTTTATGTGACTTTCCTCCAGTATCATTGATACTGTGTTTTATGGCTTCCCTCCCTTGTCTCTCTTACCACTTACTCTTGCTTCAAAAATCTTTTTTCCGTTCTTTGATCGCTCATTTTTTCAACTTGTCCAAGCCATCTGTCTTGACAATTAGTGTGACATTCTCGTTATCCTCAGATACGTACTACCATTCTGTGTATCTGTTCATTGCGGTTTCGGTCAACTTAACTGACTCCGTATATCCTACTAAGAGATCTACAGCATTCATCTTCCTAAATTATTTTGTATGAAAATGATTGCCTTTGAAGAGTAAAATGAATTATTGCTGGGAAATATTAACTGTCACTACTATAATTTGTCGAACGATTATTGAAAATACAATAATAAGGAAATAATTCCCGATAAAGAAAGAAGTAAAATATGTCTGGCATTTGACATTGCATTTTTATCGATGTTTATATCATCGTACAAAATGAATTTATAATTTTATATAAATTTTTCAAATAATTTGCTTCTATTAAAATTCTACGACAAATACATTATATATTTAAGAATGTCACTTTAAATAAATTCATAGTTCATTCAAAGTTTGAACTACTATGCATAGAATGCTGGACATTCTAAAGAAGAAAGGCAATAAAACGCCTATTTATTTGAAAGCCAACAACGCCGGCAGTAATGAAATTCCTCGGAAAATATTAACGCATATTTTTCCGACAAAGAGGTAATGTATTATCGGGACAAACAACAGGCCAAACGTACAGTTTTCCCATATCTGTGTGAATATACGTTGTCTTCTATATATATATAAAGTTTTTAAACCTTAATACTAGTAATTGAAATATTTTTTAAGAAAATACTTTATTTCATCCTTAATAAAGTTAATGCTTAATATTTTCAGTCTTATGGCACTCATTCTTGGGAACCGGCTTAAAGATATATGAATTAAAAATGATTTTAAATACATAAACATACCTTATGTTAATATAAAATTATCAAAGTAGTAGAAAATAAAAAAATAAAAAATAAATTTAGAAACTGACTGACTCAAAATGTAGAACGACGACAAACGAGTTCCTATTCACGCATGGAATGTTGTTGGAGCCAATATAAGACTTTATGATACTAGAATAAGAATCTAATATCCTTTATTAGTATTTACATGCATTGCATTATGGCATATATTTTTATTGCATATTTTTAAATTTTATATTACAATATGTATATAACATACATAATAATAGCATAATAGCTTTTAATTAACATAACAAGCTTAGTACAAATTGAATATGCTGCTCTCTAATTATAATAATTATTAAATAATTACAATTTAATATATTGGTAGGCATGTACAAGCAAAATTACATGCTTTAGTTTATGGTTGTGTATATTAATAATTTTAAAATATTTACACTTAAAATGGATTAAAACGTTTAATTTTAATTCTATGAATAACTGTTATTTTTAAGGATTTTATTATTTGTTATATTCAAATCCATATAAAAATTACCGTAATTAACGTAATTTTGGGTAAGATATTGATTTCCCTATTCCTAAAAATCCAAGATTTGATAAAAAGTAAATAAAACAATGCAATTACATAGCGAAATATTATAGATAGCCATAGTTCGACAAAAAGATGGTGTTAAAATAGTCTGAGGCAGTACTCGAGACAGTACAAATGTAAACATGATGTTCACACTATGCTCTCTCACGGTTTTTGTGAGTAACAAGCACTCATTGCGGCGTGACGCTGCTGAAACCACTCTACTTCAGCCTGTCATTGTCTTGGTGGGAGTATTACTTGTGAAATAGTGTAATACTTTTGTTGTGTTATTT
>FAPJ01005829.1:5810-35162 GCA_001485985.1 Heliconius ethilla aerotome | reverse complement strand
GCGATTGTTTTTATATGGTGTACTTTATTACAATTAAAAACTTTTTTTTCTTCATAAACGTTATTCATTTAGTTGAATTAGATAGATTATCTTTAGAACAGTAAAGAGAGATCTTCCAGTTAATCTTTAGAAATGGACTTAATTTAATGACCTTATTTACATCACCGAAAATTATAGTTGGTATTCAGTTCGAATGAATAAATGTAAATTCAAAATAATAAATGGTCATTTGTTTCTTTTTTTTTTATTCGGTGTTTCTTAGTTGGATAGAACTTGTGTGAAAAGTGTTTTCTGGAACAAAGGATATGTGCCATAAATTACGATTCTTATATTTCGTCTTGTTATTTATCTATAACCATTTTATTCCCTTAGGAACCAATTGTTTTTAAACTATACGTATAGTTTAAAATTAGTCATTTTTTATTGTTTTTCTTTAATTCTTAGGGCGTATTTTCGATTGTGGAATAGTTGTTTTATAATTATTTTATGAAATTGTGTTAAATTAGTTTTTTTATTATTAAGTGACTCAACAAAATTATATTGTTTGAACTACAAATGACATTTGACTCGCATTGCACGCATATGCTGTAGCTTCATATTTATTAATAGTAATCAAATGGTTTGGTTTACGATAACGTTAGAAATACAAGTAGAGTATTGAATATTTATAAAGTATGTGGCACGTCTTATTATTAGTCTTATTAGTGTTGGTTTTAGTAGTAGCTATACATTCTCTTCCAAGTATTATCATTGGCTTTTATTTATTACTTATATTGCTTTATAGTGCTATACCTTCTTATTATGGCATATGTTGATTTTAAAAATATTACTATTGGTGCAACTTAATCCAAGTTAATCCCAAAAAAGTAGATGATCGAAATAAACAGACATAACAAACACATACAAAATATTTTAATTATTAATAAAAATATATTATTATTTTCATATACACCTTGTGACTAAAAACTTTTGATCTTTCAAAACAAAATTTAACTAAACAAAATAATGAATAAAGTTAAATTTAAACTAAATGCTACAAATATAAAATCTCTTGGTTATTTTGATATAATATCTTTTCAGTTATTTTATACGTAGATTTGCTTGAGTAGTTAGTTCTCCCGCGCCTCGCCTCTGCATGATAAATAAGCTTGGGTTTATGTGCAATTTTGTAGTTTAGTTTTTTTGGGTGTTTTTATTTTTTGTACAAAAAAAATGTGTAAGATAATTTGCGAGGTTTCGCTTAAACTTAAATATACGAAATCGGAATGAACTAAATAAAACTTTCATTCATTTAGCTCTAATGAATGTATGAAAGTTTTGTTCTATTCATTTGTCACATTTTTTAATACAAGAAATATATCTAGACCTTCTTAAGCACATACGTACCATCGCTTTGTGCTTGCAAGTATTTTTTTATAGACGGTACTTAGTGAATTGTGGTATTAAACATTTTGCGCAGCAGGATTTGAAACTTTGCCATTTTAAAACACTAGACACAATAAAGCGATACATTTTAAACAAAAGCAAAATGTTTCTTTATTATTAAAAAAAACATTTGTCGTCGCTTTGATAGCAAAAAGGATCAAGTTGCAAAATTCAAATTTTGTAATATCTGAGTCGAACCCAAAGCGACGATATTTATATTTAGTGTTTTCCATTTAAACGTACTTGCAAATACAAAGTAAATTATTATTGCGGAGGGCGCGGGCGTGACATGATCTGTTGCTTACAGCCTCCTCACCGACCTCTCGATAGTGGAAGACTGATGGGGAAACAAAAACTTGCAAACCCTTATGGATACGTTTGACAAAAAAACTAATAATCGTACTAAGTTGTTTTACTTGACAGTGAACGCTTTTTGGCCGAATTTTTGTTTTTGAGTTGCGATGTTGAGTTGGATTAATCATTTTACAATCAATTATTTTAAAAATATTTTAAGATAATTGAACTAACTGAAAAGATTTGTATATATGGCATCTTTATCCAATTATTAATGTAAAAGACAAACATCGTCGTTTCTAAACCTAAATGGGCAAATCTTAAATTTTTGTGAATATATTTTACATTGATGAAGAACATACATCAACTTTTTTAGTGTAGCCATTAGAAAGTCGTATAGCATTCACTAAAATATAGTTTACTTTAAACAATCTTTACACTAACCTTGCAAATTTTAAGAAAAAAAGTTGGATCATTTGTAAGATCTGCTCGAAATATTTGCATGCTGTATTCCTTGTAAATAAATTCCTATTTATCTTACTGAAGGTTATTGTAATAAACATAATACAAATATATTGGAATTGTGTATAATATAATAAGCATATCGTTTATAATAATAATATATTTTGTTTATAAAATATGGCAGTAACTAACCAAAGAAAAATATGATACGTTATCAAATATAAATTTCCTTTCATTTATAGGCTATGTACCTATAGTTAACTGTAAGACTGCAGTTCAATCTCTGCCGTAATAAAATTTTGTCAATACCATTATCAAATGTAAAAGACAGTGTATCTGTGTTGTCTTTTATATTTTCATAATGTATTGATCGGCACATCATAGCCAAGGCAAATTTAAGGAGCTATCTGTCGTCGCTTCACAGTGCTTACTTCAATTTAATCGTAAAAAAGTATTTCCATAACATTTGGTTTAGTTGTCTTTTTTATTAACAATTAACATACCCATATAGAACGTTTGTCACAAATTATGCACATTAGCTTTAATGGTTCCGGCAGCTGTAGTCGAAAATTTGTATTTAGATAAGCATAATAAAATATTAGCAATACATTTGTGTTTGTTTTGCATCCTCGCATGGCCGCACTTGCATGGTATATTAGAAACACCTCAAATGCTCCACGTATACTACTTTTGGATAATTTTTATTTCAAAATATTTATTTTCTTAAATTTGTATTATTTTACTTTATATTGACTTATTAATTACAAACTCCATCCAATAAAAAAAATGTGTTTACTAATAGGAATTGTAATATATGTACGAATTATTACTTACCTATTAGTTTTAACGTGCACTTTGTAGAAGGCATTTCTTTAGAAGTAGATAGATATAAATGTGTGATATTTTTTTATACTGTAAGTACCTTTCAGATTTTGTATGTGGCATTTCCTCATTTATTGCTTTAGTGTCGTTTATCCATTTTTCATATTATATTCAATCATCTGTAGCAACTTAATAGTAATAATGTGTTTATTTTATTTTGTAGATCTCATTACTTTGGTTTTAATAATAGCGCCATATTTTTTTTACATTCACTCAAACTGCTTTACACATATTTAGCCAGTGTTAGTTACGTGTTACAATTAACATTTTTAGTATGTGTTAAAACATACATAATTTATTATGAAATATATATTTTTATTACAGGATTAACTTATAAAATATATTAATTGTAATAGATTTTTTAACTATAACATTTCTTTATCATCACTTTATCTTTAAATATAATTTCTCGTATGCTTATTATGCTCACTATTAATAAATATTTTTATTAGAGAGCCTGGTGGCGAAGGAACGCCGCCCGCGTCTCCTGGTGCAGCGCGAAGGACAAGAGATGATGATGTCTTCTTAAGATTGACTGGAGCTGCACCTGAACAAGCTCCTCAAGGAACGGTTAAAGAAATAACGCTTAAAGTAAGTTTTTTTTTAGAATTTAGAATATTAAAGATGTTCCCTTCTATACATTAATTACACTGTGTTTTTGCTACATTTCACAGCGTTCCAGCGTAGGTGGTGGTGTGGGCAGTTCGTGGCTACAGTGTACTCACGTGGCGGAAGGCCACGTGGGCGCGGCGCTCTCTCTCGCCCCGACCGCCCACGCGCTGTACAGCGGGGGTGTGGGTAAGAAAATTTAAACTTATCCGCATATAATTCTAAAATATAAGCTTGCCCCAGACTGTTCATCTCAAAAGTTGTATAGCAAAAACAGTAACGATTTCTGCTCAATAGTATTTCTCTAAGTTGCCAAATAACACTTTATAAGATGATAAAATACTAATTATTTATCTTTCATTTGACACATATTCTTTTTATTTGAATCAGATCGCACAGTCCGAGGCTGGGATCTAACAGCAGGTAGGGAAGCGTGGCGGGCGTGGTGCGGGGGCGCAGTGGTTGCCTTAGCAGCCTCTGAATCTTCCGCAACGGGTCAGGATTCAAGAGTGGTACTGGCAGCAGCTGGTGCGGCGGTTAAAGTGTTTGATACTAGGACTAACGGACCTAATGCTGTTTTGTGGTGAGTTTTATTATAATGAAACATGCAATTTTAAGCAATAAACATACCTGCCAACATGTTTTGGGTTCTATATTCATTTCCTTGCTCCAGTAACAAGACATAGTAACGCGACGTTGAGTTTCGGCACTCAACACAAAATGTCTTGAATAATTCACCAGTGCGTGGGGAAAAAGAGTGTCTTAGTTTCTGATCTGATTCTGCCTACCTTGCTATATGCAGGATATGGTGTGAAGCTAAAATAATCAATACAATATAGATACCTGCTACAGAAACTTTTTATTTTATGAAAATTGTGCAATCATATAAAATAGACTTAGTGCTTGACTGGGAGCATAATTACTTTGATAAAGATGTTTTATTTATCTTTATAGAGTATTTATAAAAGTACCTGATTAATCACAATGCTTATGAGCTCTTCATGTAAGCGAATGTACCTATTATTTTCTTAAATAGGTACTAATAAAACAGCGCAATTTTCGATTTCTTTGCCCAGTGAGCATATATTTATGGTTTAAAGTCGAAAAAAGTGTGGCATAATACTAGGGCTTTTCCATATCTTATATAATATTTCATCATCATTTATTTCATCCAGGTCGTCAGGAGCAAACGGTCCCAACGCCGCAGTACGAGGTGGTGAAGCTGCCGTAACGGCTATCTCTTTAGCTTCCCACAATAGGCTGTACATGGCCGCCGCGGATAAACTTAGGTTGTGGGATTTGCGAATGTAAGTATTTTTCTAATGTAACTATGTTTTGGAAGTTACAATTTATTTTTGCTTAAGTTTTTCAACATAAAATGTCAATCTACCTTCGTAATTTAGTAATTAATTAAAATTTGACAAATACGTGTTTGGTACACACCACACAAACACGCACACACGCTAATACTCTAGCACTCACGCACTGTCCCGCAGGCTGGAGTGCGTGTATAAGGCGTGGTCGGGGCACGCGGCGGCCGTCATGTGCATGGCGCGTGAGGGCCTGGGAGTGCGCGGTGACCGCCTCGCCACGGGCAGCCGCGACCACTGCGTGCGCGTGCTGGACCTGCTCGCCGCGCCGCCCACCGGTGAATACGATATATATAACACTAAATTATAGTAGTTTATGTGTATAGTTACTATTAGTTGGATTGATTTTGAGACCAGTCGTGGCGCAGAAGCACAGGAGTGCGACTGTAAATTCAATAGGTTGCGTAGATAACGAGGCAAAGAAACGTCGAATTCCGCCACTCAACACGCAATGCCTCCAGAATTTGGTGGACAGTAGGAAACACAAGTGTCTTAACACTAGATTCCCAAGTTCCTTCTGCCTAAAAAATATATGCTTAAAAGATGTATGCAAAATCGATCTTATTGCTTCAAGTGCTCTAATAGACGAACTTTAGCAAATAAAAAGATAATTGTAACAAAAGAAAATAAAAATAACGTTATAACTTATATGTTATTTTAAAAAACTTTCACCAAGTTCCCTTTTTAAGTATAAATTTGGTATTTCACTTTGAACTTTAATGCTAATTCTAAGTACCGACTAAACCAGTTTTTTTACATATAATAGATTTTATAGTTTCAACTTAATTATTTCCTTGAAATAAAACTTATAATAATTGCAAGTCGTTGTTTTTGTTACATAAACCAGGTTCATGGGAAGCGTGCAACCGTCGTCCCCTGGAGCCGCCGCACTACGACGGCGTGCAGGCGCTGGTGCTGCGCGGGGCGGCGCTGTACAGCGCGTCACGAGACTCCAGCTTAAAATGCTGGTCTCTTACTGATAATACTCTTACACATGTATGTGGCACTTTAATTATTTAATGACTAATTAGTTAAATTTTTTATGGTAATTTGTTTGCGATTAACAAATTTTGATATTTTTGTAATAATTATAGATGAAAGATGTCCAAATATCGCTATGCTTTAAAAACTTAATTATTAGCCGTGATTTTTTGTTTTTAAATTCACCTCTTCCTCATTATCATTGGTTTGGATTGCAACTTTCCGCGTTTAGCGGCA
Organism: Heliconius ethilla aerotome; assembly: GCA_001485985.1. NCBI lineage: Eukaryota > Metazoa > Arthropoda > Insecta > Lepidoptera > Nymphalidae > Heliconius > Heliconius ethilla. The sequence continues at coordinate 28,902 of FAPJ01005829.1, read as the reverse complement.
AATGGACAGAAATAAAGTCTTGATATTTTTCTTTATTTCTGGGTGTTTTCTCTAACTATGTGTAACTAATATGTAAAAAAGTAAATGCGTGTAAATACAAAAAAATATTAATAAAAGACACGACTTATTGAAATGTCATGTGAAAAATTTTAAGGTTTATTAAAAACAATATTTTGTTTTCATTTTGACATATAACTACATAAATCGACAGAGTGTAATGAACGCGCATAAAGGCTGGGTAACCGGCCTCTGCGCCGTCGGTGCAATAAGCACAGGAAGCGCAGCCTTAGCTAGTTGCGGACGAGACCAGGCCTTGCGCTTGTGGAGCCCTACGCTACGCCCAGTAGCTCCGCCCGCGGCTTTGCCTGATGCACCTGCAGCTTTGGCGGCTTGTGTGAAAACGAACGCGCTTTATACTGCTGGAAGGTAAGTTGTCTATATTATTTACCACATATTTTAATTATGTTAAAAACTTTTTATTTATAATGTAATAAATGTGGATAGATTTGCCAAACGAAACAGAAATATCTTTTATGGTGTTTTCGTAGTAATATACGAATTAATTTGAAATCAATTTTCTTATAACAAATAAGGTTTTCTGTCAAAAAGTTGAGATTTTACTGACAAAAGTAAAAAGACTGACCAATAAAGAGTTATAAGTAAATCTAAGGTTACGAACAGTGTAATAACACGTTATATTAAGCCAAAATGACTCATACTAACTTAAATAACATTCCTTTACACTACAATAAGCTATAATTAGAAAAGATACGATTCGCCATATTACTACTGACTGTTTAATTTTTTTTTTATAAAGAAGAAATACAGATATTATATAAAAATACAGTATATGTAATTTAATGCGATATCTGTTTGTTTGACTCACCTTAGTTAAAATATTTAAAAAAAGAACTCTTCTTTCTTCAAAACTGTATTCATTCACTTTGTGTCTTCTTAAAAATATTGAAATTTTTGATATATTTGGTTATACTAACTCTCACTTTTTCTCTGTAATGGCTGACTGACTGATTGACTGACTACATTGGTATAATAATTGTTAAGTATAAAAATATATATATGACAAAAGAAATCTCCGTGGAGTTAACATGCGAGTGTGTTGCAGCGGCGGCGAAGTGCGCGCGTGGCGCCTCGTCGAGACCTGAGCCCAGGTGCACACACAAACACACACAACTACATACAATACACACAAAAACACATCCATAAACACACAGATATAGCACAATAGACAAGATGAAAATAAAGTTTATATTGTTTTATAATATTTATTTCTAATGCTATTTTACGGAATGCTTTTCTGCTCTTTATCATAGAATTAAAGATCTATTGGAGATACGTAAGCTATTACCCGATACTCAGTCTCTGCATCTTCTTTTTGCAATTTACTTACAGATTTTGTGTTAAAGTACATATCTTCTGAAAAATTACAAAAAAAAAACAATTTTCCTAAAGTAGCTTTACAAGAGTAGATCGATTTTCACTTTTCATTTTTACGAACCTCCCGTAAGTGGTAGAAGAAAATCCAGCGTTAAAATATAATTTGGCAATTAAATACATTTTCATCATAAAGTTAAGTAATATTTTCATCTTGTCACATACATACATTATTTCTTAATTGCAAACATTCACGCTTGACGCATTGGTACATAATTACATGTTGTCAACAAAATTGAATCTCGGTGAGTATTGGTCGTTTGCCCCCTCAGCTTGCACGCGTCGTCGCCGCTTCACCACTGTCATTAACGGCAAATGTACGCTTAGCTTCGGGTATTTGACTTTTAGACTGTTTTTATCTTTTTGTCTTCGTTTCTGTTTACTTGTTCTTGTTCAATAAAAATATTAAAATCAGAACAAAATATAACACTAATAGTCATTGGATACATATTACAATATACTAATTATTAATAAGTTAGAGTTTCTTTATTATTCATTGAATAATAATAAAATACATTTTTTTCATAAAAAATCTTAATATTATAAATAAATATTTTGTTTTAGAAGGTAGGGATGCACTATAATGATGTATTTTTATTAAATGTTTTTTTTATATCGATAATTGCACTAATCTATGTTTGTACCTATGTAATACCTGTATAGTATTTTTTTTATTTATGTTAAAAGATTTAATCTTTTATATCATGTCAGATACCCATTTTTTCTATTTTTATTAAAACTTTTTTCTATGAGTCTTTTTCTTTTGTGTGACTAACAGTTTTGTTCCTCCACGAGCTTTCGATGTAGTACTAATCACGACACATTCTTCTCGTATTACTTTATAATATTTTTTCCTTTTCTAGATTTAGTGTTCGTTGTAGACGTTAGAGCAACCGTTTTTTCAAAGTTGCGTGATTCTTCGGTTTTTATGATTTTTTCACGAATATAAGCTGTTTTTTTTTCCTTTGTGAAGGTTAAATAAGCTATTTATTTCGTTGAGACGACTAAACATTTCTGACAATGGATTTGAGTTCTATAAATAATTTAATTGACCTTCATCAATCGAATTTTAGTATATAAATGTAACAAATAGTTTGTTCAAGTTTATAAGTTTAACATAGGTTATTATAATATTTGAAAGATTTACACTAATACAGTATTAGACTTTTATTATACTGTATTAGGATTTAGACTCCTAATACAGTATAATAAAAAACTATCAATCCAATAAGATGGCGTAAAGGAAACAAATTTGAAAACTTACATATATCTAAAAAAAACCCCCTATAGTACCTGTAATAAAAATATTATAATATCTCTTTACCTATAGCTATTCTAATAAGACATATATCTATATATATCTATAATATATATTTTCCAGCTCCGGTCGTGTCCGTTGCTGGCAGATCCGTTCGCGGTGACCGGGCGAGGGGGCGTCCCCCCCGCGCTCGCCGCGACGCGCCTGGCGGTGACACCCCTTGATTATAACTATATGGCCTTGAATGTTAGCAATATCATGATAAAATATATATGGACATAAGTATGTATATCGATTAATTGAAATAAGCATATTTTTTTATTTACGAAAGCGATATATCATCATCGTCACGCATTATATGTAGATGTATGTTACTAACTGAAGGAGAATATAAGTTAGCAGTGAATCATTTAAAGGTTTATATATTAAGAATCTTGAACCTTTCAACCTGTACAAATAGCAGATTATATGTATAATTTTTAATTTATGTAGTTATAAATTGATTATGAAGTAGATCTGAATAAATTGTTGATTTATAAGAATAAATAATAATTCATAAACACATATTTAGTCCATGGCATACTTGATAATCGGATAATACTTTTAAAATAATTTTATTATCAATCATTTTATCATCAGTTATTTTGTTATGTTATATGTTAAAAAATAGCTTACATCCAAAAAAATCTTGTGATTCGAATGTTCATAATCAATTGAATAATATTAACATTCTCTAAATGTAATAAATATTATTTTTGCATAGCAATATAAACTAAATGTATACCAATGTTAGGTGTTTAAATGTTCGTTAAAATTATTTAAAATGTGTTTAACTAAGATGTCGGAAAACAAAAATTAGTTCAAAGTGCATTTTTTTAATTAAATAATTTTATAAGCTGTTATAAAGAAAAACGGAGGAACATTTAAACGTCTAATAAAACTATAATCTTTTACTAATCATATGTCAAAATTAGTTCATAGTAAGACTATCATTATAGTATAAACTCTAAATTGTGACCCTCCTTTGTAAAAGACATGAATTTTAATATGAATTAAAAAAGTCTTTATTTTCAAAACTAAAACTACGTAACATTAAACTAAAAGTGTAGGTACATCGTAGTTTTCAAACGGTTGAAAGTTTTTAAAACTCTATGGTCACAGTATATTAGACTTTTATACATACATTTTGATAACTTTTGATACCTATCTAACATGTTATTACAAGCCGGTGACATTTTAATTAATTGAAATGTACAGGGATGATAATAGTACTGTTAAATATCATAATACTGCATCTAGATTATATAATTATGAAACACGTAATTGGCATTAGTTTATCAAAAAACTAAAGAACTATACTAAGAGAAGAAAGTAGAAGTTTTAAATAGGGGTAAAATTTTCCTATCGTAATTTTTTAAGTAAAAAAATGTCACAAAATATAAACGTGACCACAGATAATAGTAGTTTTTATAGAAATTAGTAATTGAATTGTAGAGAAGAAAATCGTTCTGAGGACGTACAAAGAAATCTAATATTTTAGAAAAACACCACAAATTATTATTATTTCAACATAAATTAAATAACATAAAAACGTAAGTAATTAATTTATTATATATATATATATATATATCTTCACAAATGGTTATTGAAATTAAGAGCATTCCATTATTCGAAATCATAGGCAATTTTTTGTAAACATATCATATTATAATGAAAGTATTACTAGTTTTCATCTGTTCATAATGAATATTTCAAAATATTTCAAATAAATAATACGTAGTAAGAATAAAATATTAAATTTGGGTTATTTTGCATAGAATTAAATGACTGCAAAATCGTAACACAGTTCAAGCACAATATTAGAAACAAAAAAAATCAATCCTTATTTATTTTAAATGTAATTTCGTTCAATTTAATCTCCATTTAAAAGCGTCTTTAGTGTCTAAAATAGCATAAGTAACAGCCGTAAGATATCGCAACAAATGGCCTTCAACAGATAATAATGTGTTATTCTTGTATCGACTGTATTGCTTTTAGTATACAAGCGCCTTAGCTTCATAGTTGTTAGACAAATGTAATCGAGTAGCAAGACTTATGAAACTCCGTAGTATATGCCAATGTATTATTGCCTAAAGACGCACATTTTGAATGTTTCATTTATGACTATACAGTTTTTTTCTATAATTATGTTAAGGTCATACTCAGAATATTTTTAATAATTTATGAACAGATTTTTATCTGTCTTTAATCTTCACATACTGTTCTATGTTCTCACACATTTATTTTAGTTCTTAATGAAGACGACCGACAACAGTAATGGAAAAGTTCTTTAAATTTTTCCATTACTTTTATATTACTTTTTTTTATGATTATTCTATTGAATGTTCGTTATTGTGTAGTCCATGATCGCTTAGCTTATTCAAAGTTACTAATTAAATGTAATTTAGTCATTTATATTCAAGTGATCATATAAAGAGCTTTGCTAGATACTTGTAATTGATATATTTTAATGATGAATTATGCTTGAGTTATATAATTTAAAATAATGAAATAACCTTTTAATGTGATGGTCAAATATGTAAATGGAGCGACTAGTTATAATGTTCTAAGTTGTAGTACATTTTTTATTTTTTTTTATTTGCGTATTGAGTGGTAGAAATCAACGGGGCGCTTTATCTTTTTGCCAGCGAGGAAATAAAAATAATTCATTTCCCCCAGTGCGAATCGACTCCACAACCGTTGTATTTACAGTCTGGCACTATACAATTCTATAGTACAGTAACTGTCAGAGCTCTTGCTACGGTCACAAAGTATAAATATAACGCAATATTCACGTCATTTATGTAACATATAGTCTGTGATTAATCGATCAATTATATTTTTATACATTCCTGTGCTACGGGTACACTGTGACACAAACTATATACATACATGCATACGTTAATTTTAAATATTTCTTTACAATGATACTGTATATAATAGGGATGTAGACGTTTAATTTTTTTATGTATAAAATTTTACAATTATATTTATATTGTGGGTTGTGAAGTCACAAATTATGTTCATTTGGAAATATTGAAGAGAAAAAAGTTTTTTTATTACTTTTTTTATTTCTGTCAAACTCTGTCAATATCCCTATTAATATACAACCACTATTTTTATCATACATTTTAAATTAAGGCTATATTTAAGATTATTTTCAGTATTATAATTCTGTACCTCTTATTGTTTTGTTCGCAAGAACTGAGGCTATGAGAATGTTTTAGCTAATAAATGTTTATGCAAACGTTACTAGTTAGTGTCGCGAGATATTTTATTTCTATGTAGAGTTGCAAAGCTTCTCTTTAACTCGAGACTCGTATCCCGCAAATAGGGACTATATGGAGAGACCCTAGTGTTAACACACTCTGTTCCCCACGCGCCACCTAATTTTCGAGCCATAGCGTGTTGAGGAAATCAACGTCAAACTTTGCCTTGTCACCAGAGCAGATAAATAAAATAATTTATTACCCTTTTTATTAGAGTGGGAATCGTACACCCAACCGTCGCGTTTACAGCCAGCTATGTCGTCGAACCACGAAGGCCTCGATCTCGAGATATTAGTATTAACATTTTTTTATTGTGTGAATGTGTGTTTCTTTAATTTTTTATTATGTTATCTGTGGAGTGAAAATTGATACTTTATGAATTTATAATGTTGAATCTCAATTTCGTATTATCGGTGCAAATATTTCTTAATAGTCACATAGTCATAGTCACTGATATATTTTACTTTTTAATAACAGTGCAATGTTTTAAATTTCTTGTGTATTTTAAACTTCAATGAAATTAGAAAAATGTATTTTATTATATTATTGTTTTATCTGGTATTTTTTGGTCAAAACTAGATTAATTTGGAATATGAAATTTTATATACGTATGTCTTCATCGAATTATTTTGCAATTTACATATTGTTATTAAGTTAATTTTAAATAAATTTCGTTTTTATGTAATGTTTTTTTATTTCTTATTACCATATAATCATATCATTTGCCGATGATTTTTTGTTCTTTCTAGTCATTTGTAAATCAGTTATCCAATAAACTATCATATTCTACAGTAAAAAGGTAATGTGCCGACCCTCAACTACTACTTGTGTCTTGCTAACACGTTTTAGTAGAGAAAAGATCGAAACATTTTTCGCTCTTTTTTGAAAAAGATTTGTAGTAAAAGAAAATCAGTTTAGTGTTAAATAAGACATGTTACTAATAATAAAAAGAAAGCTAACTCCGGTTACGAAATATATTTAAATATATATACGTTGAAACACGACAATACGTACTCTTAAATATATATTCTTACATAAAAAAAGCGTCCATTAACTGTCAGTATTTGTATTTAGATTTAGCGTGTTTCCTATGGTGTGGAGGCGTGGCAGGCGATCGTCTTCGTCTATCCCTTTCTCTTTCCCGCTCTCGTTCTCTATCCCTTTCTCGCTCACGTTCACGTTCTCTCTCCCTATCCCGCTCCCGAGATCGGTCTCTTTCACGTTCACGTGACCTTGATCGTGACCTCGATTTTCGCTCCCTGTAACAATAGTAGGTTATGTAGAAATTTATTTTTTATCCTCACGATTATAGATGATTATGCAAGAAAAAAATTGATAATAAGATATAATTTTGAAAATTAAAAAAGTTAAGTAAGAATATCAAGTTAATTTTATAAAAACATTACAATTTAAATTTTTAAACAAATTATAAGCAAACAAAATTAACATGGCAAAATTTTCTTGCACAGATTAATTTAATTAATAAAAACATATTAGAAAGCATTCATCTTACAACTTTAATACAGAGGCAATCCACAAAAAAGCTAGTTTGTATAAAGCAGAATGCAAGGCCTCTTGCCTTCTTAGTAAAGATCTAACTTCGAATGCATAAGACTCTAGGCCTGCCTGTGACTGTTATTTTTATTTAATTTTCTAAGATACGTATACCTGGAAATTAAATATTTAATATTTTCAGAGAACAGAAGTGTATTAATGAAGACGGGGTGTCTTAATACTAGATTCCTAAGTCCTCGGAACATACTTTAACAGCCCCACAATTTAAATTTAAAAAAACATTACATACATGTATCATAAAGGAGCTATATATCTAACTGCAAGAAGTGATTTATAAGGAAATGCACTCGCCACTATGTACCACCTGTTGTTGACGACAGTTGCTGTTTATAAAATAACCAATCGACCAATCGTTTGTGGTTGTGTAAAGTGAGATAAAACGATGATCATCACATAGATCATACTGACAAAGATGTGGACATATGTTATTTAAATAAACAAGAATGGTACATACGTATGCCTAGACCTCTTAGGCGGTGGTGACAATGTGGGCTCCCTAGACTTTTTGGACTTGCGCGAGGTCGACGAAAAGGCATCATCGTCTAAAACACTGGTTGTGGTGGCTGCGCTTGGTGATCCTTCTTCTTTTTGGTCCTTTGCCTCTTTAAGTGCCTGTTAATATATTTTTAAAATATTAATAAATATTTAATATTTTTTTAGCGGGAAAGGCACGCATCAACCAATTTTCGAGACATTCCGTATTGAGTTGCAGAACTTAACGCTGCGCTTTGGGAAATGCAAATAATGAATTCTGTCAAATAGGGTATTGCCTGCAATTTCAGTATTAGATCTATACTATCAACCCACCTTTTTAATGAGCTTTCGTCTATAATGTTGTATTTGCGTCTGTGCGGCGAGCCCGGGCCGTAAGGTGCGGGCTCCCGCTTCCAACTCGTCCGCATACTTCAGTACTCGCACTTCGATGTCGCGAAGAGTTTCGCGGCGGAGAGACGCCTCGCGATTGTCGCGGGTGTCGCGAGTGTCGCGAGTGTCACGAGTGTCTCGTGTGTCGCGCGTGTCGCTGGTCTCACGCGGTGGTGATTGAGGTTCTGTGCTGTTAGAATATGATGCATGATAATTACCTTTAGTATTCGTTATTGAAAAATAACCTATACAAATAATAAAATTGTCATTGCAAGTTATACCTATATAATAATAAGGTTGTGACTGATAGTAATTATGTCGAACACAATATAAAATATTGATATAATTTTTTTGTGTATGAACCGGTTGAAATAAAGCAAACACTAAATGTTAAGGACAGATTACCAAAATACAATAGTGAAAACTGCATTTACATTGGTTAAGCCAAACACAAAAAAATATTTATAATAGACTCATTCATCACGTCCTGTAGTGCTAGAAAAAAAAAAACGTCAGCCTAAGCAAAGCGCGAGTCGCTTATGAATGCAACAATCCAATCATTCAAATGAACGAATCATATGAGTTTGACCGATCGACGCAAGCCTAATATGAACTATATATAACATTGGACATGTTAATCTATCTATAACTTATATTAATGATATGTCTATATGAGATTAATGAGGGGGACGGCGCGTACGCAGTCCCCACTACCAAAAATTACGCGTCCGAGTTATCCGCATTAGGGATAATCGCAGAGGTCAACCCCACCGCAGTGCAATGGAGGGGCCTCGCTCTGGGGGAACCGCCTTTGTGATCACGGTGTCCCCTACGCCAGGTAAGTATGCTTGTCGCGCGGTTATTTTGGGTCGTCATGTTTCGCTAGATAATCTTGCCAGCGCGATTCACCACGCACAATAAATTGAACAGCGCCATCTGTTATCACTTATAGCAACAACTCTATGTAGTTTTATACTTTGAAACAAACACATTGCTTACGATGTAAGTATAACATAAATAGTTAATTTTAACATTAACCAACATAAATATATCAATTGAGTTGTAATTGATAGAGCTATAGTTTACAAAGTTTAAGCTGATTTGTATAAATGATTGTAAAAGTAGAGCCAGAAAAACCCTACTAGCGTAATACCTACACTATAAATGAAAAGGTCTTTAGCAAAGACGGAGGAGGACAAGAACCATGGTACTGAAGCTGTTATATGACAGAGAAACATGGATACTACAGCAGAAATATGGAAAAAAAATTATGCTGTGAAGATGCTTTCTTTTCGTAGGATATGCAGATATTCTTCTTTATTAACATTGTGACGTGGCAAGAACGTCACAACGTGTCAAAGTAATTAGGTGGTTTAGGAACGTCGAGAGGATGTGTGACAGGCGACAGCAACAGCGGTGTGGTGACAGCGAAAAAAACAACAGAAACGCGCTTTGGCTTCTTTTCTAATGAAAATATAAAAATATATCTTACATAAATATAAGCAACTAAAACTGCAAGCTTCAACTAACACTCCCCCTACCTCTCAACATAATCCTCAACGATCGTGGACTCGGCAGCGGGTTCGACACTCTCCCAGCGCGAGGGCACGAAGCCAGCCACGCTGCGCTCCTCTGCATCACCGTCGTCCGCGTCCGGGTCGAGTGGTATACCGTCTATGTCTTCGTCGACTGGTGGAACAAAATATATAAAAATAAGAAAATATTTACGAAATGTATTTTTATTGCGACTGACTTACGTACTGAAAATAACTACTACGTGATGGTGTGTATGTTATGCCAAAACTGCTATATTCAATTTAATAAAAACAAAAAGACAATAATAATCATCAACATATCAAATCCTATCAATATCATAAGCGTCAAAGACTACAGTGACTGTGGACACCATACACAAATCTAAGAACTGATATGGCTCAGAGTCTTAGTGGAATTAAGTTGAACGAGTTCATACAAATCAAGGTATTAGTGAGTAAGTTTATTGAGTTAGTACTAACCAGGTATGCCATCAATATCACTAATATCAGCATGTACAGTGGCTTGCACAGGCCTCTGTTCCGCAAGTCGCCGTAGGGCTGCACCGTCTAGGGGACCAGAGCCCCCGGAACCTCCTGAACCGGCTGAACCTCCTGATGCTGTCGAGCCCGAGGGGGAAACTGTACCATCAAGTTGGCTGTCTGTGTTCTCGTTATCTGGACGGGATTCGTCTTCCTGTGTAGGGGTATGTTGAATTATTAAAATACATGTATGTTTAAAATTACTGGGGCATAAGTGGGTAAAATATATTTTATTAGGGCAAATACATACGAAGTGTGTTCAAAAAATTATAAATTTCGATATTACTTAGCCATGTAACGTACGTGTACGACTTTAGATATTTTTTCCCTTATGATGAGATAAAAACCTAATCGGTGAGGGAGCTTAGGGACATATCAAAAACTGTATATCAGCATTGGAAGAAACACTGGCACAAGTGTATTATATTAACATCGAACAATCGATGATTTTTTTGAGAAAATTTAAAATTCACTTAATTTTCGAATACACCGTACATAGTAATTGAAAAAAAACCCTGAAATATTTCTGTCGGTCTTTCTAAGGTATGCGATATTAACTTTAGTAAACCGGTAACAAATTTATTTGGCGTTTAAAAGATGAAACATGTAATTGATTTTTTAGTATAAAACAGAATTCCCGCACCCCCACGAGCGTAGGCGTCTGGCCTAGGAAGGCGTCGTTGGCGGCAACCAGCAGATCAGTGGGGTACACTGCCCAGTCGGCCCACGCCTGCAGGATACGCGTGACGCGCGCACGGAATCCCTCTTGCTGCATGCGCGACGACGTGCGCGCCCACGCCAAGTGGCACGACCGCATCATGTCCAGCAGCCGCACCTGGAACCTGCTCGACACAGACAGAAACTGTGTTCTCCATTAAGCCGCGATTGTCTTAGCAAGTTATTGGATATTGTTTTATTTCATTACTAATTTATACTATACAAGTTTTATGACGTCTATTAATCTTACATTGAATAAACATATTTAGTATTTTCTATCTGGAAAATAGAAACTAGACAGACAGACAGACTAGAACTAGACATATTTCGCGGTAGGTGATACTAGTGTCTATGTATGCAGACGCATTACATAGCCTATATATAAACTCAACACAATAGTCACGCAGCTCTATAATTTTAATTTTTCTTTTCTTCATAGTTCTTACAGACACAAAAAGTCAAAACAACTCGGCATTTATTCTTCTGTGAAAATTCTGACTAACTATTTAGAAAAAAGTTGACACTCACGCAGCCCTATAAGCACTGGCATTCGTCAACTTCGCCTGTGCATTGTGCAGTATATCAGACACTAGATATAAGCGTGCCACGCGTCGAGGAGGCGGTGTGCGTGGTTGCGCGAGGGACTCGGCTAGGCAGGCGGCGACCTCTCCCGCGGCCTCCGCGTGCTCGAGGCACCACGCCATAGCCTCGCCTATACTGCGGCGGGCAGGAGTTAAAGCGCGTATTATTTCTTCTAGGCGATCTCGTTGGCTGGAAGGAAACATGTTTGTCAGTATTAAAAATCAGTAATATTAAGTTAGTAGGAATATTTTTTCAATTTCACATTCCATATTTTAAAGGACAGGCAGTGGTAAACAATAAGTACTGTCTAACTCCGAATGGAAAGGATACAGTGTCTTAACACCGATTAAATACTGTATTCTCTACCAGAGTAGAAAAAATTACATAACTCATTTTCTCAAATAAGGATTAAACAACCAATATACTATTTAAGCAAAAAAAACAGAAAAGTTTACTTTTTTTGTTTATATTAAATATTATTTTTTAATACTACAATAAAACTTACTTATTAGACAATGTGCCTCTAATGTTTTCTTTGGCGTCTTCTTCTTCTACCAATTCGTCAGGCATGCCAGCGGTATATAGGTTCATTACCGGCGGACGCCATACTGATCCACCTGATTTAAGTTCCAATAAATAGATAGACTTAAATATTATAGACAATAAATTTTATAGGTACATTTTTCCTAAATAAAAACTGTGTAACATTAATATTTTATAAATATTTTACGTTCTTTCAAATATAGACGTTTATTGAGGCCCAGATAGTTTTAATGCAACATTTATAATTACTGTAAATATCTGGGTTTTTTTTATATGTTTGGAACAATAATTTGACTTTTATAACTTAATTGCCAATGTCCCAATCTGTGTCATCAGTTCCTAATCAATTTTATTTTAAGTGGAAGTTTACAAAATATTGTTTTTATCTAACCTTTAAACATCCTAAAATCTTCCAAATTCCACTGCTTAGGCGTATCTCCTTGCAACATTGAAAATAATTTCCACCTGTAGTATATATGGGCAGGGGACTGGTTTTCGAAAAGAAATCGAAAGTATGGATTGCTCATTTCCTTATTCATAATTATGGCTTCGAACATTGGACCTTCGCGAATCACAAATTCCACCATACGATGTATTAACATTAGGATGTTTCTAAAATAACATAGATAGATGGTTATTTTTAGAATTTGTTTAATAAATTTAAATATTGGCTATACTTGTATGTCAATTTGAAATATGACTTACCTTTCCGTAGGTATGACTACTTTGACAATAGATTGTGATAAAATCTGGAAATGCATAGAAATAAAGAAGACTTAAAATACACTTAAAACACACTTAAAATACACTTAAGAAGACACTTAGAAGACTTAAAATACACTTAAAATACATATAATAAGAATATTTGATTATTTTATTTGTACAATCTATGTGTAGAAGATATAACCTGTTCATAGTGCTGACGTTCGTCCGGATCGTTTGGATAATGATCCCCTGGTCGCACTCTTGGTATCTAAAATGGACAAAAGTTATAAATAAGTTGTTCCCTTTATGTTATGGATCTCATCATTAATAATTACAGGCCATTGTGACGCTTTGGGACAGTGCCTTATTTTATGGTTATGCTTTCAATCCTTACCCTTAAACTAAACCTTCCAACTAAGTTTTTAGGTGGTTGAGTGGTGGTTTAAAGGGCTGCTTCATTCATCGCCACCACTTTACACCAGCTTCATCTCGTAGCCTATTTGATGACATAATACACTTATAAACTACAAAAAATATAAAGTATATACCTTTCCAACTAAATGTTTGGGTGGTTGAGCATTAAAGGGCAGTCCGGAAGGCGGTGGTGGCTTACAAGGCTGCTGTAGGGAAGGCGGGATATAGATAGGTATAGGTGGTATTACCACCGCTTTACCCCACCCGAGCTTCATCTCGTAGCTCATTATTTCTTTGCCTATAATTTAAATTAAATAACTGTGATCAGAAACTACTAAACATTCTATGGATTTATCGTACATATGAGTAAGTCTCGATGCAGAACAAGAAGATCAGAACAGTGCCTAAGACTTGAGAAGTATCGTGTAGCGCATTAACACTCACCTCCACTGTCCGAACTCTTTCTACCCAACCAAATTCGAAATTATCCTAATATTGCCTCCTTCGAAGTAAACGGCAATCCAAATAATGACAATTAATTAAAAATGAATATAATAAAATTATGAATCAAGAATGTTTTATAAATGACAATTTCCAATAATAAGAAATTATAACAAAATACATACATCTATCAATTTGATTTGTTGTGGCGAAACAAAATTAAGTTAAATGCTCACCATTAATACACCTCAACGCCCTCTCACCGTCTTTCCTCGACATGAAAGCTACAAAACCACAGTTTCTTCCTCTCGCCTTCTCCTCGTCCGAACGCGGCCACATTATCTTGATACTGGCCAGAGGTCCATGACGACCGAATATCTCCATTAGTTGTTGTTCTGTTATCTTTAACATAATAACAAAATAAAAGTTAAGTTACTTTTAATATTTTAAAAATATTATTCGAATTTTAGTAAAGAGTGACACTTTTTAGAAAATATTAAAATTTTTACATAGCAGGATTTGAATCAGCGCCTCTTAGAAATCGTTGAAGCGATGTGACCACTAAGGTACACGCTCCCATCACACTATGCCTATGCAATCGAGCTATGTATGTTTGTTTGTCCAATTTTACATACAATTTTTTTATTACATTCCAATTTTATATGTTGTCTAAAAAAGTAAAACTTTAGACAGTACAAACGTAAATATGATCAAACTAAACTTGGTAGATTAATAATAATATTTCGACTAAAAAGTACAAGGCTGACTTCTCTGTTAGGTTTATAGATGAGATTGTGCTGTACATATTCAAACAAACATATTCTATCTCTGAAAATAATCAAATAAACAGGCGTAAGCAGTTTTCTGGCCGCCAAATTCTCAAGGCAAAGCAAGTTGAATGATGGAACCTAATGCCACACTTCGCCTCGCTTTCAGAGCGAGGAAACGAAAATATTAATTATTTTATTTACTTGAGTGAGTCAAACTTTGTACATATAAGAGTTATATCTTACTTTTGGATTCAAATTCCCAAGGTACAAATTAGTAGTGTTAGGATCTCCGGTATCATAAGAGCCCACATCTGGTATTGTATCAATTGGGGGCTCTGTGCCCACGACCCCACGGTCACGCAGTACATTCTTGAATTTGTGACGCTCTGATCTTTCTTCTTGGATTCTAAAATGAAATAGTCAAAAAATATTAAAGTCATAAATTGGATATTTGCTTATATTTATGACTAAACATTCTGTATTACAAAAATATCCTACTTTCAATAAAAAACAGTAGAAAACTTTTTACCACCAGCATCTTTTAAAAATAGTACTCTTAAAAATAGAAATAATTCATTCCCCTGAGTGAAAATTGAAACCACAAACACCTATATCACAATGTCCTGCTTATTTTAACCAGATATCAATATGACTTACTGTCTTAGTTCTTCCTTAAAAAGTTCCAAATTACTTTTCTTTTTGTCTCCTGTTTTCTTGTTTCTGCCTATATTTCTTCCCACAGGCTCTGATCTAAGTGCAAGACTTCTGACTACATCAGCTTCCGTAGTTGTGCGCTTCTCTTCCAATCGTGAGATTGGCTTGTATAATTTGCCACGCTCTGATGTATCTTCCTCTGGCAATAAAAATGTTTATTATATATGAATATTATACATATTTAAAAATATTTTCCAGTTTTAAATTCTATTTTGTGATATAAATCAAATATTATTAATATGAATAAGATATAAACATATCAAATTCATTGGTCTATCATTATGGCTATTTTTATTTACATTATATGTAAAACAGGCTTTTTTAATGTTATGCTTTATCCCACATATAGCCCCTGCTATGCTAAGAGTACCAACTGTTGATAAGCACTCCAAATCCCACCTTTTGCAACATTTTCAATGCTGAATGTGTTGAGACATTTTGCCTTCTTACCAGAGATTGAAAGTTTTATCAAAAGTTTTACATTTATATGTATGTATATTATAGCAATTTATAATTTAATTATACTTTCAAATGCTTAATATTTGTCTTGTTCTGTTCTTTTTATTATGGCATGCTTAATATTTGTTTATATCACTAAAAATTACTTACTCCTAGCGCCAGCATCATATGTACCAGCCTTTACCCAAACTTTAGATGTAGTACTAGGTACTTCTTGGAATGTTTCCACAAACTCTTTAAATACCTAGAAAAAGTAATATTAAAGTTAAATATATCTCCCTTAGATTATAATTTTGTGCATTTTAAGTATTTATATTTGTAGGAATTTATTAATGAAAATATAAAGTTATGAATAAGTTCATCCACCATAGCACATTAGAGGTAGATGAAAACTGTTTATAATTTGTCATTAGTACTACATTTAACAATTAAATAAAAATAAATACAACATATTTATTTTATGTAATGAATTTACTTATCAAAGCAAATCCAATAGACCAAATCACTGTATGAACTAATTATAAATATAGTCTTACATGAGCAGCTGCTTCTTCTTCCTCTTTTTTACGTAATTCTTCGAGTTCTCTTTTAGATAAATTTCGAGAACTCATTTTGTATACGGTTGTAAAGTATGAAAATAAGAATTCATTTATATTTCACTTATAAATACTAATAGATTTTTACAATATTCTGAGTTCAGTTACTCATACGTAAAACCACATAAAAAAAAATAGTCTAAATCATTTTGTTGTCGTAATATCTCACAGTTTTTAATTTAATTATTTTATATTATTCTGCAGAATAACAGAGAATTATAACCTGCAATTCTGCGTAAACATAGATTACAAAAACAATATGTCAAACATGAAACAGCGACGCCAAAATCCGAGTTCGAATTGTACATCGAAACCAGAATCGAACAAATATCGATACTTAAATTCCGCCAACTTAGTATCGATAATTTTTTATCATCTTTTTTTCTCCCCCGTAACGTTATAGGACAGCTGGGCCAACAGCATAACATTTTAATTGAAAAAAAAATTCAAAACGCTTATAAATTTTGATCTTCTTTTGCCATATTTAATTTTCATATGATATAAGAAAATATCAAACTCAATTATCATGAATCGCCATGAATTGTTTTTTTTAATTAATATTTATATAATTATATTCGTTCGTACATGAAATAATTATCGTAATACAATGAACGTTCATTTACTGTTAGTAATACTACTAAAGATCATTGATAGTGTTGAGATTCGGATGATGTGTGAAGTGTGAACTACATTGCCCACTCTTCACCGAATTCTCGAGGCATTGAGAGTTGAATGGTTGAACTCCACTCACGCGCTTTACTTCACTACCAAAGCGAGGAAACAAATATAATAAATATTCAGTCCTCCCAAGTGGGAATCGAACCCAAAACCGTCGCTTTTACAATCGCACGCTTGTGGTCTTGCATTATGACGGCCTCCATTATAACTTTTTAATTTTTTAAGGACTTTAAAAAGGACTTAAGACTTTCATAATTTTTTTAAAGTTTTGTAATTAGTTTCAGGTACCGCTTTTCTTCAAAAACGATTGTAATTAAAAAAGCGTTAAGTGTGATACTACTAAGAATATTATGTTTGAATTTGAATTTGAATTTGAATTTTGAATTTTGATGATAATAGGATGATAAAGTAACTTTGGACAAAAAAATAAATGTCAATGATACTGTATCATTATACAACTATATTCATAATATATAATAAAACCCCACAATTATTGGTTACATATTTATTGAAAAAGTATACATCAAAAAAGTTTTCGATGTAAAATTAAAAAAATGTGTGTAGTTTTGCGCATTTCATGTTTACAACATTTTCATTCTCTGCTTACTCTATGGACACCAATCATTGTGTACTTGTTATAAATTTACGACATTCTATTACATAAATAAATGAACTAAAACAAAATATGTTCATCATCAGGTAAACCTTAAAATAATATTACATTTTCATTAATTTTGCATCTTTCACTGTACTCAAGCGTGTTATAGTTAGGCTATTTATGTGCAGGTCCTTTACTTTGTTCTATTTCCGTTTACATCATCACTACATTTTCTAAAAACTAAAAAAAATTAAATAATAATACAGATACAACTCAACATAATATAATAATAATAGTAGTAACATTTTCCATTGTTATGTAATTTCATAAAATTCAAACACGAATTATCGGAATGCCAACAGATTTAAAATGTATTCACATATAATAATATATACAATGTACTTTAAAAAATGCAATTGTTCATTGTTTTTTAAAATTAAAATAGCTGCATTATGACAAATAATAAAATTATCTAATGAATTATTTGGTAATATATTACATGGACATGACAAGATATTTGATTGGATATAAAGATGAAAAAATATTTTAATAAAGGCATATCCATGTTGTATAACGAAATATAGGATTTTCTTTACAACTTCTTACATTGAGCAAAATAATGAAAAACCGATTATTGTTTATAGGCGGCAGAATGAAGACATAGACATAATGTAATAGATAATATTAAAATACTTGTTCCTTATACAGATAAAACATTAATAGTAAAATATTTTGTGCATTACAAAGCTTAATCTACAAGTAAACATGCCACATAATTTACATCTATATACTGTACAGAAAACAAATGTACATAGTCAATGATTAAATAGTCTTCATAAGACGATGTGTTCCGTACTTTGGCGGTATTGAGCCGTTTCAATTATTTCATAGTTCACGATTGACATTTAATAAATAAAAAAATCATATATTGATTTAATTACATTTTAGCTTTGTATTTGGAATTGGTAAAAATGGAAGTAAATAATTGAAAGAAAATCTTTAAATATTAAAAATCTAAATTAATATGAGGGACATACATTGATATTTTATTATGTCGTTCAAATTTTTTTATATATATAACATTGAACCATAGCTCTCTTATTCCATTATCTGACATCGCTACCCAAAGAAAGTAACATTAAGGTACAAAACACGTATTCTATAAATGCACGTTAACAAACATATTGTACTGTAATTCGCTAACAAACCAACTCGATGGACAATGATTATTTTTTTGTTTTATTTATATATTAACATAAAGAAGTAAAACCTAAACTTGTACTGCATATTTGATCAATAATCCTATTAAAAATAATTTTTCCACATATATTTAATTAATAATATACACCAATAATAATTATATAAAATTTTCATTACATTAAGACGCTCCACGCTCTCGTTAGGTACTTTTAAATGTGGCGACCATTTTGTTTTTGAACGCCACGTCCACTTGGGATTAATTTACTTTCAATTAGTTATTAAACAGAAAAATCTCCACGAGTTGTATCGAAGAGTCAATTTATTCAAAGTATTAATTAATCGATATTATATTTAAGTTGTAAATCGTCATATACACTGTACAGAGTGACTGGGCACTGTCTTTACTTTAACTTCCTACTAAGCAGTACTTAGTGTTTCCTCGCTAGTGTAGTATCATATATACATATATAGCGTAAACTTTATATAACGTCAGTTGATTTAACAATGAACTCAAGCATCGAAATCACGCGGCTCTGGTTGGTTAAGTTTGATTTGCATATAGTGATAGATTCGATATAGAATTACATCCATTTTTAATACATTTTAATATATTTTTTCTCTCCATTTCACAACAATAACGCCATAAAATGCGTAGTCGTCTCAGAAACGTTATATAGAGTTTACACTGTATATTATATACAACCATCTATTACATATATGTATGTTTTTGTACATGTGTGTGTTTATGTGTGGTTTGTGCGTGTGTGTTCAAGCGTCAGCGTCGGCGCCCTTCAGCCGCAGTCGGGCGAAGTCCTCGAATATGATATCGTCGTCTTGCTCTTGGCCATTCTCGTCTCTGTAGGAACGAAGATGTTTGAATTATATAAGAAAAATTAAGTGGATTCATTTAACTATATGACAAAAAAATAAAAAGGTAAAAGGTAAGATTTTTTTTAAATAAGTTATACGGCTGCTATATGTAGAATAAACGGTATAGCTTAATGTATAAAATATAAAAGTACTCCATGTTATTTCTATCATATTTCGGGACTTTGGGTGCTATTTCTTTTTTAAATTACCCTAATAATGTATCTTCTTATAGAAGCTCCATGTATAGACAGCGATAAGTTACATTATAATTATATGCATAGATGACACGTACGGATGGGGATCCAGCTGTATGAGGTCGTGGTCCTGCGGCGCGGGTTCGGGTACCGGCCGCGGGGCCTCCTCCTCCGGCTTGGGATGCATCAGGATGAAGGGCAGCTCCGCGCTCAGTTCACTACAGGATAAAAGAAATAGAAAATTAAAATTATTTTACTATGGTTACATAAATACTCTAAATATTTCTCTGAACATAAATCCATCTATATATAATTATATTATAAATACAAATATATATTATACAACTTACCCGCCAAGAGGTCCGAGGCACAACTTGACCTTCACTTTATATTGTACTATGATTCCTAAATTTTCACGTTGCGATGGATCTGCAATACTGAAAACACAAAATTTTATTATAATTCGTATAATTAGTGAATCCATTCTTTATTTTAGGCTTATTTTAAAAATATTGCGAATTAGGCGGCATGACCCAATATCGTTTAACTAAGGAAATAATAAAAATCTTGGAATTCACACATTCAATTAAATGTATAATTTATATATATATATATATATATTAATTAATTATTTCCTTATAAATTAATTATATTATTATTTCCCAAGAAATAATTAACAACAGAGTAACTCACAGAGTACTAGACGCGAGGTTAGTATCCTCATGTTTAAGCTGCCCGTCCAGCGCCAGTCCCCATTTGTCCTTATTATTCGCCAGTAGAGGTGTCAGAGTGAACACTTTGCTCAAAGTGAAGCCGGGGCCCACCGGACAACCTTCCCTGCAAACAATGTTCTAGTATAAGCATAGAAACCTACAAAAAAAATATCTTAGTATATAGTCAAGGATTTATTAAGTAATGATTAATTAACATTATCATATTTGGCGTTTACAAGGAGAGTGCTATTTTAAAATTATGCATGTGCCCTTTAGAGGTGATTTAATATGGTTTTTTTTTGTTTTATAGTGTAAAGCTTTCGTTTTTTGGAAGTTAAGTAAAGAATTACTATGTGCTGGGCATTCATTGTGGATATTATCACTATTAAAAGTAAAGATGTAAGCCATCTCTTTTCATATGTTTCATATTTCATATTCACATATCATACAAAGTATTCAAATCCGCTTTAGTCTTTTAGGTTCAGTGAGTTGAATGACTCATTCGTATTAAATACGGTACTTTGGAAATTGTATTTAATTTCATGTACCACAAAAACAAATGGTTTAGTTAAATTTATTTTAAAAAATCAGCTTCACGCTGTATCCCAGCAAAGTAGGCCAAGGCAACCGAGTGTCAAGACACTTCGTTCGCCATTTTCCGCCAAATTCTAGAGACATTGCGTATTGGGTGGCGGAAACTCGATGACGCGATTTGCGAGCAGAGCGAAGAAATAAATAACTTTATGAATTAAGATTAATAAATCATTGCAATTGATCATTTGGTGAACATAAATATAAATGATGTTAATGTACAGGGAATTCTATGTATTTTTATTTAAAAACAAACCAAAAATATCACCCTTTAAAAATAAGCCAAGAAAAATATTTTTTTCAATAAGCTATAGCCAACCCCATACGATTAGTAAACAAAATTTGGAATAAATATAAAACTTTGGCATATATCATACATGCGTAATGGAATCACGCGTTGGGCACTTACACGGATTTTTTTAATTTCTTACTGAATAATCCGATCAGGGGAACTTTATTAATGCTCCATACAGTCTCCTCCCTGAATAAAAAAGTCTAAGGTCATCATTTGATTTGGCATTTTGATATTTCTATAGTCGAACTACTGTTTAATTTATACATATTATTACAATAAACAGGTTCTTAATAATAATAATTGTACCAAAGTAATTGACGTATCAGTTATTGAGAAAATCTTGTAATTTCCTAAAAAAATTCTAAATTCGTATCTCAATAAATCATATATTAATAGTTCATTAAATTATATTAAAATAAGTTTTTTAATATTTAAATTCGTCAAAACGACAAAATTCTTTTTAAATGTGTAACGAAAAAAGAAGACACCATTTCATATGTCAGCTTCACATTTCCGAGATCGGGCAACTTTCAAACGTACATGAATGAGTGACACATGAATACGGCATTGTAACGTCCGGTCATATTGTGATTTGTCCTGCGGGACGATAGTAACTTGATGGGATTTACAAAGGTTTTTGCGAAGGAAATAGGAATAATTCTATATTTTAAATATTTATTGATTAAGAATTCGGAAAAATTTTAGTGAAAATATATATTTGTGTTTAGTGTATATTGTAGTTTTGTTTTTTGTTAACAAAAACATGATTGGGAGATGGTACTGAAAACGGTCTTTATTTTCGGCAGTAAGCAGTTAGTCCGGAAAAATTACCAAACATATTTATATTAATAGAATAAATATTTGTCTCGTTATATAACTCGGGACTTTTATTTTTAATATATTTTTTAAACCGAATAAATTGCGTATATTTGAATATTCAGAAATAAATAGTAGAAAATCTACTTTTTGAACACTTTACAGTAGTCCGTGGTGACCACTGTCACAGGTCGGTTATTAGGTATGTTTTTTTTGGAAAAATAAAAATATATTTTTAGATAAATCTAGTTCAATAAGGCGGAGGGAAATATTTTAGAGCGCGGGCCGCACGCGTTACAAATATTTACTACAACATTTTGTCAAAGGAATTTTTGTTCAGTGTGTCTGACATAGTATATTATACCGGTATACTCCACTTTATTTCATGTGGTATTTATATTTTGAACAAGATATTCGAGAACGACGTTAACGACACTACATATACGGTAATTTAGTACTAAATACTTCATGCTGAAAATTAATTGTGTATTCGAAATTTCATATTGCTTAAATTAAATTACTTAATTAACCAATATACCTATTATTGTACTGTTGTCAAATCTTTCAATTTTAGAACATTCAACCTTTAAGCATTAACGCAAATTTATAAAATAGTAACGAAACCGATATTCCAAATTGTACCAAATAAAAATCGATACAAAAA
>FAPJ01005819.1:3048-13635 GCA_001485985.1 Heliconius ethilla aerotome | reverse complement strand
GTCATAATTAGTACTACTAAATTAGTAATAATAGTACTAAATTAGTAATACTAAATTACTAATATTGATACTACTTTTAATTAATTGAATAGCTTCACGTTGTATCCCGTTAATAAGAGAGTAGACAGAGGGAACCTAATGTTAAGACCAACTTTCTGTCTAATTTTTGAGGTATTGCGTTTCGAATGGCGGAACTTAACGCCGCGCTACTCTTATCTTATTACTAGAGCGATTAAATGAAAGTAAGAATATGAGAATCATATAAGTGAGAAACTTATAAGTAGAAATATTTCTATTCTCTGCCTACAGCTATTATAAGCCGGAACAAACAGAGTAAATATAATAAATACCCCTACGGGCTAGGGTTAAGCTAAAGTACGATACAGCTTCAAGTAAATTTACATATCCTATATATTGTTCCTACAAAGCTATCGGATAAATATGCTTAGAATAATAAACTTCTTCCTCCTTCCTTCATCCTATAATTAATCTTGTTGTAGAATATGTTATTATTTAATACTAGCTTTGGCCTGTGGCATGGCTCGCGTAGTCGTATGGAATTAACTGAGGATAGTATTTGTATGACACAGGAAGTAATATTTTTTTAAATTCACGCTGTATCCCGTAAATAGCAGGTACCTGGGAGCCTAGTGTTAAGACACTGCGTTCCAATTAAGATATTTACACTCCTCGCTGGAGGCATTGCACGTAGAGTGGGGGATAGCACAACTGCTTAGCCTCGTTACCAGAGAGAGATGAAAATATGTTTCATTTCCCTAGTGGCAATCGAACTCACGACCGTCATAGACGGTTCACTGACCTGCACAACGACGGCCTCGAAACGATGTAAAATTTTTATATCGCTCTGGTACCAACGCAAAGCCTGTCGTTGTGTTCTGTCACTCAACATGTGGAGGACGGAGTGTCTTAACAGTAGGTTTCCTATGTCTACCCGCTCTATGAGGGATACAGCGTGAAGGTGAGAAAATAATAACAAAAATTACAACACGAGAGAAAGATCCGCCGGGATTGCTCAAATCTGTTTGACGAAATAATTTAATTATGATTTTATAATTTCCGTTTCCCGAATCGTTCGAATTTGATGTGAATCTAATTAACTTTTCTGTTTTTACAGAAAAAGAATATTTAATATATTTTAGACTCACTATTGGGGATTTTAAATGGATTTTAAACTTATTTCATATTCTAACTTGCTTAATTTAACAATGGTATATAATAATAGTATACAGTAATAGTAGGTAATTACTAAGTATCATTAATTTTGTTTTCATAGTTAACAAGTTTAAGTTAAGTTTCATAGTTAAGTTAACATTGCAATCATCGTATGTAACTATTGTAGTTCCCACTAATAAAGAGCCTTATTGAAGGCTCTTTATTTTGTTATGAGGTTGTCGTAGCGCATTGGGATAAAATCTGACTGTAAATTATATGGTCGTCAGTTCAATTTCTACTAGGGGGGATGATTTTATTTAAATTATTGCGTTGTCATTTCCTCGCTGTGGTTACGAGGTAAATCGCGGCGTTGATTTCCACTACTCAACACGCAGACCCTTAAGAAATCGGTTTAAAGTGGCGATCAGAAGTGTTCGAATGGGGAACGGAGTGTCTTAACACTAGGTTCCCTCTGCCTACCTTACTAAGTGCAGGATACAGCGTGAAGCTATAAAAAAATATGTATGTAAATATAATATATCAAAAATTGGGTGGAAATTAAGGAACGGTGTGCCTTCACAATAGGTTTTCAAATGGAAACAACACGTATTAGAAGTTTTAAAACTCTACAGTTCACGTCATATAATTTTATTTGTGATGTAATGTAGCCTCCTTCATAAATGGACCATCTAACGAAAAAAAGTTTTTCAATTCCAACCAGAAGTTTCTAAAATTATAGTATCGAACTAAAAAAATTCTTTACATTTATAACATCACTATAGATCAAGGCCCGTGAGAGTCTGGAGCTTTCGGAAGTGGACCTTGTAAGAGGCATATCAAAGAAAAGTCCATAAAATATGTGTGATAACAGGAGAAACGGAGAATTACAAGAGAACTGTTACAATTATTATAATCAAAAACTATGATTATTTAAGCTTTTCTGGTGTTTATTGCAATATAGGTTCCGGTAGAAAACCAATATTTCGTAATAACGCTCCAATAGATAAGCTATGATGGACAAATTGATTTGGTGTTGTTTTATCTGGTATTACTTTTATCATAAAAAGGCCTAAGCATGGATTAACAGTTATTGGCAATGGGAAAAATCGAAATTTATAGCATTAGTAAAAAAATATTCAATTTACTTGAAGTTAGTGCCAAGACTCTCCGTTCTCTACTGTCTATCCGAATTTGAGACATTGCTTAGGTATAATATTGAACGAAAGAACTCAACATCGCATCTTGTCTTATCGGAGCTAGAAAACACAAATAATTTAAATATAATTAAAGAGTTTTATCTAAAAATTCTACACACTATTCACAAAGCTAACTTTCGCCAATATTAAAACAGGAGAACAATAACGCCATCCATAAAACGAAGTTTACAATGAAATGAAATTTCCTTTGAGATTCGTAAATGAAAAAGGCTGTAAATAAATGTTTATGAAGTGAAATTATTTGGAATAATTATAATAAATATATATTTATTAGTTTTTTTTTAGCTTGACATAATCGCTGTATCCTGCATAAACAGGACAAAGGGATAGAGTTAAAACACTCTGTTTCTCACTTTCCCTCAAATACGTCACGCACTGTTTTGTTGCCAGAGAGTAAAAATGAAAATATGCTTAGTTATGTAGGGTACACACCCTACATAACTTTAACTTTTTCGTCTCATTTCCTGTCATCCTTTCTCCTCCATGAGATTCCTCATATCTACTTAACTTACCTGCCAAAAATATTGTAAAAATGGTAAAGCTGTAAAAAAAACAACCAAAACCGTATGCTTAACATAGTTTTATTATACACAACCACATTCATATAAGCTCAATCTGCTTCCACCATAATGCGCTAAGACGCAGAATCCGGTGATAAGATAAAGGGACGGCTAATGCTTGTTGAGGTAATAATCTTATATAATGACAACCCAAATTAATGGCCTATAAATGTGACCGTAAGAATATATCAATGGTGGATAAAAGAATTTATTACTTATTTATTTTGCTAATCGGATGTGTGATCGATTTATTTGCAGAGGGAGCCTAGTGTTATGACTCTCCGCCCCAACTTTCTATTATAACGTTAACATCTAAAAGATTTGCCCAATTATTTAACATTTCATGTTCAGTGGAGAGTACTCACAGATACAGACACTGTTTTTTTTTTCTTTTTAGCTTGAAGCTTAAAAAAAAGTTAATTTGGACGGTTTTCTGAGGTTTTATACGTTTTCTAAATAAGATTTCATTCGTAAGTATGAAATAACACTGTAAATGTAAAAAAAACACGTAAGTTCTTTCATGGTTTAACTGTTGCCCCATTCCGCTCCATTTTCAAGATATTACGTTTTTGTAACAATTTTTACCATATCATTTTAAATATATATCTAACAGTAAGCTTATAAATTTAGTGTTCTCATTATTAGTTCCAGTTCTCATTATCACGCTATACGAATACATAGTGCATGCATGTCACCATATAATTACCAGTACCTAATAAATGTATGTTATAAAGCGCTTGGCATTTGTTGATCTAATATTAGATTAACATTCAAAAACATTGATAGTAAGTAGGCTTTAATATAATTAAACTTGTTGGATTGAAGATAATTGCTAATTATTTTAACTAATTTTATTTAGGCGCAGGGGCACAAGCTTCCGACTGTTTACTCTTAGGGGAATTATATATTAATATTTTCATTACAATGCTTTGGTAATAAGACAAAGTGCGGCGTTGAGTACCGCTACTCGATACATAATGCCTCGACAATTTGACGGAAAGTTAGGAATGAATGTGTTAATACTAGGTTCCCAGGTTCTTTTTGATTACCTTTAACGTAGAGATAAAAATAAACAACTAAAAAAAAAATAAACGCAATGGAAAGATTTGATTATCACACTATACGAGAATGTTCCAGGCCACTGTTTGACACTTTCAATATCAGAGCTTAAAACACCAATACTATAACAACAATATAATTCTCTACGAAAGAATAGATCCGTAATAACTGGCGTCCTTTTGTATTTTCCAGTACGGCCACGTTATTTTTATTTTT
Organism: Heliconius ethilla aerotome; assembly: GCA_001485985.1. NCBI lineage: Eukaryota > Metazoa > Arthropoda > Insecta > Lepidoptera > Nymphalidae > Heliconius > Heliconius ethilla. The sequence goes on along the minus strand of FAPJ01005819.1, from coordinate 9,410 downwards.
CAACTGAGAAATCTCAGTATTACGCCATAATTAAAAAATTTCAATGAAACGCGAACGTTATTGAAGTTCTTGTAAGATCCTAACAAAACTTTGTGAAATCCGAAATTAAATAGTTGGAATTTCTTGATGTAAGAATGAATTTTGAAAAGTTGTTTCTTAATTGTGGTAATCGAGAAGTTTTTATATTAAGAAATACGGATTCTCGTAATTTTACTCATATATGCATTGGTTATGATGGACTTAATATACATTGACGAAAAAAATGTTAAATTATTTTACATTTGCCCTATGTAGTTCCTCTCTCTAGCTAGCCTTAGCCAGATAAATAATGAAGTGGCTAACCCTCATGCATATCTTCCGAGGGGTTCTCATGCTTTTTACGTGACTTTCATAGAGTATCGTCGATACTGTTTTTTCAAAAGTCAACCGAACCGAAGTCTCATTCTGCCCCGTTCCTCCCCCCCCCCACTCAGTCTTCCTTTATAGGTTCACTGCAGAGGCCGTTAACATCTAACTAAGGCATTGATAACGTATCAAGAACACACGCATTAAGAGATTAACCACTATCTTATTTTGATGACATTCCTTTTGGTGCATTTTGAAGGACGTCGTACACGATGGCTCTATTTAGACATAATATGAAATTGAAATTTTTCTTTTCTTTCTGATCAGTCCAAGAATTTCGTCTTTGTGATTCAAGCAGTAGGGAAATGAAACAGAAGAATTGTAATTATTTTAGAAATTAATTATATTTGTGAGAAAAATTAAGATTCAGGAAAATTGTCATTTTGGTTGTTGTTTTCCTTATCCATTCAATTTTCACTTCTTCATTTTGCTCATCGGAACTAAAAGTATTTCCTGCTAGCCAAAAATCCTCGGTAGATTCCGCTAAATGAAGGTCTTCCCATAAAAAAACCATTAAAGTAATTTAGCCTCATTAATTTTCATTTCGTAACATATTAGAACAAAATTACTAACCCTAGATCGAAATACGAGTATTATAATCTATGATGAGAATCTTTAATTTGGTTAAAATGAAATTGCGTGCTTAAAGCCAAGGTTATTAAAGTGTTTTAGGGCAATTTCAACTAATGCGTTCTTCATTAAGATATTACCCATCCATGATCCATGAGTTATTGCGTTAGTAATATACAGATGAATGTCTTTTTTTCCGACTTCACATATCACGCTGTATACCGCATAAATAAGATAAAAGAAGATAAAAGAAGACAGAGAAGTAAGCGATTGCATTTTAAATATTTTTTTAGCTGGTTCTCGTATATACGAGTAGCAGGGCAGACAGAGGGAATACGAGATACTAGTGTTAATCTTTGTCTCTGTGTCTTTTCATATTAAGTTACTTCCGTTCCCCACGTGCCTAAATTCTAGAGGAAATTTCGTCGAGTGGGAATCGAATCCACAACCTGGCTCGTTTACACTCTGCGCCACTACTGGACTTAAATGATATTAGTGACAAAAAGTAAACCTAAAATGCAATTTATTTAAATTTTCAAGAGACAAATGATGGCGATCAATTCTTGGGACTTTATACAGACTTTGGCTTGGTGCCCATTCGTCATATATTTGAATCTCGTAAAAACTAATATTATGTATTTTAAAACTTTTGAGCACTAAAAAAGACTAAGCGGGCGAAGTCACAGTTTTTTTTCGCATAATAGAGTAGACTGAGCAAACCTGGGAACGTAGTGTTAAGACAGTCCGTTTCCCACTTTCTGTTGAATTCCCGAGGCATTGTGTGTTGAGTGGCAGAACTTAACACTTTTTGTTAACAGAACGAGGAAATGAAAATATTAAATATTCCATTCTCCCGAGTCCGAATGGAAATCGAATCTACAACCACAGATAAAAACTAGTGTTAAGTTAGTGTTAGTTAATGAGTATCTAGTGATTATAAAATATATTTACTTTACTACATTCATGTATGGTATATGACGTAATAACCTAATTAATAATATTCACAATAAATTACACATTACGTTTATACGCAGAAGCAATTGCAATAACATTAACAAATCATGTTAGATTTCATGTCAGAATTTAATCTCTTTTAGTGTTAGGAAATATGTAAGTACATGAATCACTGCTAAAGTAGTTTACATTATATTTCTAAGAAAATTTATATTTTTATTTTCGTATTTGTTATTTCAACTATTAGTTTACTTTAGTTTGTATAGAAAATTTCTATAGAACTACTTGTTTCTGAAGTCAATCAACTGAAATGGGTCCTTCTACTCGTATAAAATCATTTCGTTTCGCAGTTCAATGAAAAAATATGTAGTTTTGTATACGAATATTTTTATTATTGTAATTGTTTTTAAGCTTTCCGCTATTTATGTATATAAAGCATATAGCAGGGTATGCAAAGGCAAACTAGTGTTAATACACTCCGTTTCCCACTTTTGCTCTATTCTCTTAAAAAAATCCATAGTTAATGTTGAAAATATTTTTATTTAATTTTTGTAATTAGAATTTCACTATACATAAGCATCAGTACCATCTTACCAGAACTGAACATTTATCTTGTTGAACTTTAAATAAACACTACCTTCGTGTGAAAATAGACGCCATATAGTATTATACTATATATGGTATAATATATGTACATAATAGAGATGCTTGAACCGTCGCTACACATATAAAAATACGTGTTACAAGCTGTCTACCGCATTCGTAGCGAGAAATGTTTATATTTAACTTACAATTTTATTTCTCACTTGAGATTTGACTTAGTGACTTTCTTACTTTTTGATGACTTTCTAAAATAAAGTCTGTAGCCAAGCCAAGCTCCTAGCTATTATACTATAAATATTGATAAAAAATTGTTTAATTCCTCATCTTAAAACACCTTAGTTGAGAGTTGCCTTGAGTTCAGTTTGAATTTAAAGTGTTGAATGAAGATTATGAAAAGCAGAAAGTGGGGGACGAAGTGGAACATTAGGTTCCCTCTGCCTTAACATCAAGGTGAACAAAAAAAAACTTACACAATACATCACAAGTATGTTCTGAAAGCCACAAATGCACAAAGAGCTAGCACTCGCCGAAGCGAAACCATTCCAAAGGCAAAGACGAAGTAACAATTTTAAAATTGTAAGGTATACTTTCATATCTCGAGAGAATTCAATTTGAGGCAAGTCAAGCTAAAACTAGTGGCGTCTAATCTTTTATGAGGTGAGATATCTTCAAAGACCTATATTAATAACTAATTCGATACTTTGATTGTATACAGGTTTTTAAGAAAGTTTTTTATAAATACATATTTTAAGGCTCCGTTACCTCATTTAAAAATATATATATAGGCAATGTTTATTTCTGTCCCCTTACATGTTATTTTTGTGTTAGAAGATAATTAACTGTGTGTCACTATATCATTTACTAGCTTTTATCGTCTAGAATAAAGTATTTTTTATTCGAACCTTCTGAGATAAGCGCTATCAATCAAAATAAACTCCTTTAATAAAATTAAAGATTTACTATAGATTTGTCTATGAAAAATAATAGAAAAATGATTTTCATAAAATCAACGGAATTATTCTGGCGTTAGTAGGTACCTAGTACACTACCAATATTCTGTTGCCAAATCTGCTCTATAGGCTTAGCGTTAGATCCCCTTAATACTGTTTAGACAGAAAACCCTTTAGTAGATAAATACTTCAATTCATTCCATTCATCTATCATCAAAAGCTGAAGGAAGATTGTAGTCAATAAAAGGAGTATTTGAATATTTTAGGCATTATTTTCTTTTGACGTCAGCCTGTAACATATACATGGTGTAGTGGGTTCGATTCCAACTTGACGAAATTATATTTAATATTTTCATTTCCATGCTCTGGTATCGAAGCAAAAAGAGCAGCATTAAGTCTAGCTTAACACGCAATGTCTCCCAAAGTGGGGAATAGGAGACTTTTAACAAAAACGGAATTTCTTAACACCAGACATCAGGTTCCCTCTGCCTGCCCGCTCTGGAACAATTCACAAGAAATCATGGTGTTAAACTCCGTCACCTAAGTCTCAACATGATTTTTTTCAAAAGTTGGGCGGAAAGTCTGAACAGTGTCCTATAGCCTATTAGTTTACTAGTTTTTCTAAAATATTTTTCTCTCCTCAGTATAGCATAATGCTTTAAAAATGTTAAAATATATAAACTATTTATAGCAAACATATTATATCGTGTTATTTCACGTTTCAATTATAAACTGTCAAGACAGGTGTAGCAGACATATCTATTTTATAACGTATCGAAGATTCTTGTTAAATGAACAATTGTATATTCTTTTAGCTTCACTCTGTACCACTCAGAGCGGGGGGCGGAGAAACGTGGGAACGTATTGTTAAGATACTTCTGTTCCCCACTTTCCGCCGCATTCGGAAGGCATTGTGTGCTGGTTGGCGAAACATTGCGCTCTTCCAGCGAGGAAAAGTAAATATTTAAAAGGAACTTTCTTCTCTCTCTTTCTTTCTCTTATCTTTGTCAAACGGACAAATAAAAGTAATTCTCATTGCGCTAACAGTCAGATTGTCCTCCTACACTCTGTCAATAAAAAAAAAGTTAATTTGATTTACAAAGTTTTGAAAAGATCAAAGAGCTTTAGTGACATTTGTTATTATAGCATATTAAATTGTCTTATTAATTAGTTTCTTAAGTTACATAAAAAAGCTAATTAATAAACAATATTTGATCGATTTTCTTTCAAGTTTAATTATTTATTTTTATAAACTGATCAAACATTTTTTAATCGATTGTAGATACTTGGCCAGCTGTGGCGTAGGGCTTGTTTGGGGTATTTGGGGCGGTCAAACCCACAAGGTTTGAATCCCACTCGAGGAAATTAAATATTTAACATATATATATTGATTTCTTCGCTCTGGTATCGTAGAGCGCGTGGCGTTGTATACTGCCACTCAATATGTAATGTCTCCAGACCTCGGAAGTATCTCAATAGGAACCGAGTGTCTAGACACTAGGTTCCCAGGTTGCCTCTGTCTATCGTGCTATGTGCAGGATACAGCGTAGAAACACAAGTGTGGAACGTGAAACACAACAGTTCGTCAAAACAAGTAACGTATAGAAGTTGGTCGAGGATGAAATCAAGGATAATATAAAAAAATATCTTTTAAGCCTAGAAAATCTTTTAATATCTATCAATGAAGGCAAACAAAGTTATAAATCAAGGGGGACTCTACGAAAACAAACATACAAAGAATAAAAATTTTATGACACCAAAAAATCGACGCCATCTTCGAGCATTTTTGGCATGTTTGTTTTTTGGTATGGCAGCTGTAGGTACCACAACTCAGTCTGTTTTTGAACTAAAGTAACAAATTATATATTTGACTAACCTTTGCCTGCGTCTTCAGCTATATAGTACACAAGAAATACTTTTTCTTTGCTTAAAGATAAGAAATACTCTTATGTATTTCTTTGTTTGATCATTTTCCTAGTGGTAGTATAATTATATCTATTAAAAAAGTTGATATTCATATTTTTAAATGTATCTTTCACGATATGAGGCCTATATTTATAAATCTTGAGAGCGATCTTGAGATGCCGTTAATAATCCGTGTTCGAGTCCCGCTACTGTTAAAAATTTTCTCTTTACTTTTCCTTATTGACAACTTGTGAAAATAATCCAAAAGAAAAAGTACCTACAATAAAATAGTTATGGGCCTTAAGTTTATAAAATATGAGTTTAAAGTAAACTAACCTAATATATCACGTACTGTAACGAACACGCCGTACTAGAACTTTGAGAACAGAGAAATTAAAAGTTTCTCCAGCTTTTTAATGGGGAACCTCTTCTGTAATGACTTGTAACTTTTAACTTTAACTTTTACTATGGTTTGAATATATACAGTAAATAAAATTCGAATGTCTGTCTGTGATTTCAGAAATCATAGAACAAAGTTATATTTCACTAGCTTTCTATTATGAAGAATAGTATTACAATGAAGCTTTTGAAATTTATATTTTTAAAATTTTACAGTGCCATTTCACACTAAAGAATGTATAAAAATATAAAAACATAAAAAATAGTCGTTTTTTTAGCTTCGCGTTGTGTCCCGCATATATATGTATGTATTCTGGGAGCCTAGTGTTAGGTCACTCTGTTCCCATTAAGGCACTTTCGTTGCCCGCTTTCCTTTGTCCGTTCGTTCGTTTTGGTAATTTTCTCTAGTATACTAGTATACTAGAGAAAATTACCAAAAATAAATACAAATAATTTAAACACAAAAGTGAAGTGACTCTAGCTAAAGGAAAAGTTATTGTCAAACATTTATTTCGTGTGAATATAGCCACCGACGTCCGTTATGGCTGACGTAGTAAGTAAGATAGTTATCATAAA